>CABFVX010003839.1:16622-56645 GCA_902151425.1 Timema shepardi | reverse complement strand
ATATATATATAATTATATCTATTTATTTTTCATAAAAACATTAATAAAAGACTAAATTAATGATAATTTTTGTAAAATTTTACTTTTAATTTCTCGTGTCAATAGAAAGAATTGCTATCTTAAAATTTTCGGCCTTAAGATTATGATTAATCTTTGCTTTTTATGTGTTTTCAAACAAAAAAAAGTCGATTTTACAAAATTGTGTGTTCACAAGTCTATATGTCTATCTGTTCATAGACACAGATCCAAAACGATTGGATGGTTTTTGTTAGAAATTGATATTTATATTGTAGAGGCTATCCCTCAGGAAGCTTTTGATTTTAATCCTAGCCTTAAAATTAAGGATAGTTTACTACTGATTAGTTATTTTTTGATTCAATTTTTTTTAAATGGCTGTAACATTTAAAAAAAATGAATAGCTAGGGAACAAATACCTCCCAAATAACAACACTATATACTTAGTTTTTGGGAAAAAAATTATTTAAAGGGTAGTTTATTGAGGCAGATTTTTAAAAATTCGAAATATTTTGAAACAGCTATAATGATTTTATTTAAAATGAATATGTGAGTAGTGTTTTTGATGCGACAAATAAAATTGCATGCATGTTTTTTGGGAGAAATTCGTTTAAGGGTGACTTACTGAACATTATATCTAAAAAAAAATGTGATACTTAAATAAAAGGCCTTTAACATTTTGATTCAAAATAGGTATCTGTCAAGTTTTCTACTTTATAAATAATTACCCGCCTCGGTGGCGTAGTTGGCTAACGCACTAGTCGTGTTGAGCTCGACTGCTGAGGACGGGGAGATCGAGATTCGAATCTCGGTCGGGTGAACTGGGGGTGGTTTTTCCTAAATGGTTTTCCACCCTCTCTCCACACAAATGCGGGTTAACTTCCTCTAATCCAACCTTCCCAATTCCTAATCCTTTAGCGTAATTAGTTCTTAAAGCGTATAACCCAAATGGGTAGTCAGGCGCGGTGCTAAATAATAATAATATTAATAATAAAAGATATAAATAATTATATTTACATTAGTAATTAAAAAAGTTATTATGTATAAGTTTACTGAAGATTGATTTTTGTTAAATTTGAACTGCGATTTGATTTTGATTTTATTGACGACTTTACTCAAAAGTGGTTTAGGGTGACTATTTTATATTTTAAATAATAATGTTTTTTTTAATAAATTCATTTAAGGATAGTTTACTTACGATAAATTCTAGATAGTTTGAAATTTTTAATTAATAAGCCTTTAAGATTGAGCTAAAAATTGGTAACCATCCAAGAATAATGTTTCATGTTGATTAAGAATACGTTTTTATTTTTACAAACTTAAAATAATTTTAGGGTTATTTACAAATAAATAATTTTTTAATTTGAAATTATTTTTAAAATATTTGAACAATATGATTTAAAATTTAAATATGAACAGGGTTTATTGTGATTAACAACTGATGTGCTTGTCTTTATGAGGAAAACTGTCTCGAGGGTAGCTTACTGAAAAATTATTTTTGAAAATTTACTTCGAAGCTATATTTCACAATATGAGAATGGTGTGCGATGGTTAGCTCACTTTAACATTTATACTTTCTAACGTCAAGAGAAAATATTGTGAACCTGAAAAAAAATTGATCTCAAGATTATGGGAAACAAAATTCTTTTCATGTGAACACGAACCCAAAAAAGTGGATTTTACAATTATGTATGTTCTCATATTTTTCCGTTTTTCTGCCCTTGGCCACGGATTCAAAATGGTTTGATGGATTTTGTTCAAACATGATATTTAGATATTATAGGGCTTTCCGCAAAATATGTATATGTGTATATATATATATTGTTATTATTTTTTTTACCCTGGACATTCAATTAAGGGTAGTTTACTGATCTAATTGGTATTTGGGTAAAAATTCGTTTAAGGGTACTTAACTGATTAATGATTTTTCCAAAATGTGAAATATTTTGCGAATGGCTTTAAGGATTTGGTTACAAATTGGTATCTTGGTAGTGTTTGACATAAAAAAAATAACAGTTTACTTGTTTTGGGGGTAAACACTCATTTATAGGTAGTTTACAGATTACTAATTTTTCAAAAACATAAAAATATTTTACAAATGGCTCTATTTGGTTCCAAATTTGTTATTTTGATAGTGGTTGACATAAATATTAAGGTGAGGTAGAAGGGGACGCGAGAAAAGCCCAGTGAATTTGCAGTGTTATAGTAAAACATTTCTTTGTTCAAATTAAATTAAATATTGCTCCAGTAACAACGTTTAGTTTAATTTTCTTCTCAGAGTGACCTCAAGAGTTGTTTAATATCTGTCAAGGGTGTCCTGGAAATTAATCACAACTTTTTCTCTTATTTTAAAAAGGTTTTTCATATAATGCACCTATGGTAATAACACATTTCAAGAATAATTGTTGATAACAACGTCGGAAGAAAATTAAACTAAATGTTGCTACTGGAAAATATTTTATTTATTTTGGCCAAAAAGAAATTTGACATAAAAACTGCAAAAACATTTAAATTTTATCGCATCCCTTACATCCTCACCTTACACTATTTTTTTTAGAGGCAGAAGCTCAATTATGGGTAGTTTTTCCAAATGGGTATTTTGGGAGTTTTTGGCATGACAAATAATAGTTTATACTTGTTTTAGATGTAAAAACCCATTTATAGGTAGTTGACTAATGAATGATTTAAAAAAAATTGAAATATTTAAAAAAATGTCTTTAACAATTTAGTTCCAAATGGGGACCTTGGTAGTGTTTGACATAAAAAATAGCACTGTTTACTTTTTAGGGGGTAGACAATCGTTTATAGGTAGTTTACTGATTAATGATTTTTCAAAAACTGGAAATATCTTACAATTGGCTCTAACAATTTGGTTCCAAATGGGTTGTTTTGGAGTGTTTGACAATAAATATAACACAGTATATTTGTTTTTGGGGTAACACTAATTTACGGGAAGTTTACTAATGATTGAATTTTCAAATGGCCATAAATATGTTTTTCCAAATGGGCATCTTGGGAATGTTTGACATGACAAATAGCTTTGTCTACTTTGTTTTGGGTAAAAATTTGATAAAGGGTATTTACTGAGAAGTGAGTTTTGAATATATGAATTATTTTGAAATATCGGTCATAACGATTTTGCTTAAAATGTATATCTGGGGAGGGTTTGACATGAACATGACTTGGTTTTATTTGGTATCGGGAGACTATTTTACATATTAATAATAATATATCTTTATTTATCTACAATAAATTAATATAAGGGTAATACTTACAACAAATTATGGAAAATGTGAATGTTTTAGCAAGTGACCTTGAAGATTTAATTCAAAATGGGGTGAATTCAGAATGAGAATCTCTGGAAAAAAAAATCATGATAAACCAGAATAGGTTTTATTTTTTACCAATTACAAATAAATTTAGGCTAGTTTACAAATAATTGATTTTGAAAACTTTAATTATGTTAAATTTATTTGAACAATTTGGTTCAAAATGTATACATAGATATTTATTATTGTGGTTAACAAGATGGTGTGTTTTTTCTTATGAGTAAAAAATATTTAAGGTATGCTAACTAAAAACCTATTTTTGAAAATTGTCTTCGATGTTATAACACGCAATGTGACCCGCCTCAGTGGCGTAGTTGGCTAACGCGCTTGTCGTGTTGAGCTCGGCTGCTGAGGACGGGGAGATCGAGGTTCGAATCTCGGTCGGGTGAACTAGGGGTGGTTTTTATTAAATGGTTTTCCACTCTTCCTCCACGCAAATGCTGGTTCACTTCCTCTAATTCAACCTTCCCAATTCCTAATCCATTAGAGTAATTAGTACTTAAAGCGTATAACCAGAACGGGTAGTAAGACGCGGTGCTAAATATTATTATTATTATTATTATTATTATTATTATTAGCACGCAATGTGAGAAAATTTGTTCGATTGTGTTTTACCATTTATTTTTACTATTATTCAAATATCCTTGATAAAAATAATCTTTATTGACTTATTAAAATGTTAAATTGGTTTTGTTCCTGAAAAATATATGTATTTTTATCATTGCGTCTCAATACTGGTTCAGGTTATACGCATATATGTTAATTATCTTGATAGGGTAAAGATCAGGAAGGGATTATTTTAGAGGTGATTTACCCGCATTTGCGTGAAAGGAGAATGGGAAACAATTTAGGAGAAACTACTCTAAGTATACTCAACCAGGATTCAAACTCCGATCTCCCCATCATCAGCAGGCCAGTCTAGCACGCGAGTGATGCCTTAGGGATTAGACCATTACCCAGTGCAATAGTTCTATTTTTTTGCTTACCATGCGCAACTACTCCACCAACCGCCTAAATCTCTTTATTAGTGTTTTTAGAACGAAGACTATACGTGATATATGAAATAATGAAACATCAATGCTGTCAAAGGATTTTGCTTCGTGTTGTAGACCCGCCAAGAATTACCTTAAATCAATACTTATAACGAGTCAAGTCATGTACATTGAGCGTTCCTCTTTAAGTTGTTACACCATTCCCGCGAGATAAAGGAGACATTACCACTTTCACTGAACAATAATTTAAACAACCGCATCAGTAGGCACGTTAACCAAACGTCATTCACCTTAAGTCAGTGACGTAGAGGTCAGGGTAAGAATCCTGATCTTGTGTAGAGAGGGTGGAGTTACAAAGTAGTTTCTCAGTCGCCCTCAACACAAATGCAAGAAAGTTTTATTTAAATACTACCTTCCTCATCCCTACCCGATTAGTATAATTAAATTTGGTATACCTTTACGAATAGTAATTAGATTGTTATATCAGAAATTCCCGATATTTTTTTGTATTTTGTGTTCAGGGAAATTGTGAGCTTGATCAGAAAAATTTGTAAATAATAATAATAATAATTTAAGTTGTTTTTCGTCATATCGTCATTGATAATGGTAACAAACAATGAAGATGAAGAAAAGGAAGAAACTAACCTAAGTGATGATAATTTGTCAATGTAAATGGTCAATGAAGATGAATTGAACTTGGAAGTGAATAAATGAAGCAAATTAATACGAAAACACAAATCAGCTACAAATAAAACCCTGATTTTTTTTTCTTTTCAAAAACTGTGAATCCACCAATAGGAGCAAACTGTTGATCTGGATCTCCTTTTTGAAACAATAACAATCATAAAATCTACGTCGACAGAAAATGAATAGATATTTTCATTAACTGGATATTTTGTAGCAAAAATTCTTCAAAAAGAGATTTTTAGATATCTTTATAAACTCCTTTGTCTCCCTGAAAAGTTATTACATAAAAAAAATTGTGGAGTAAATTTTCAAGAATACAAAGATATACAAAAGTTATAAATAAAATATGCTTTTCTAAATAAAAAAAATCATATTTTTTGTTGATTCTAATAACTTTTGGAATAAAACATAATTATTTATGGTTAAAATTATTTTTGTTTTCTTAAAGTTTATTTTAGATTAAAATTTTCCTAAAGAAACTGGGCCCTGGGAAATAGCCAACTCCAAACTCCAAGGTCTTTCTGACTCTTAGGTAGTTAAAAGCCGTGTAAAGTACGAATCCATTGTAGTAACAACATACAATGCAATAAATATAAATCCGCATAATGTTTATGACTTTGAGCGTATTAAGTGGACAACGTATAGGATAGGATTTTACAGTTAGCTTCATTTATTAGTATTGATAATTTTGTTAGTTTTATCTCTACCCTATGTGTTTAAACAAGATAGTTTTTCCTTAACAAAATCATGCAAAAACCTTACACAATACTTTACGCGATAACTAAAGGAGACATTATATAAAAACAAAGTTAATATATTTAGCGATCATCCTAAGCCCAATAAACTAATAGACAATATAATAAACACACGAAGGCAAATTTAAAATGAGTTGTACCGTTTGAGATGGGTGATTGTGAGATTAAATGGAGGACCTACAGTTTAACGTGGAATGCGAACCACGGTGGAGGCCTGGCATTCCACACATTCACAAGTTGTGATTAATACACGTCTTGTCAGAGGTGAAGGAAGGGTTTGGCAATCAGATAAATTTGTGCCGGGACCGAGGATTGAACCACGCTTAAAGTCAATTCTAATCCAAATCGACTGCCCTGTGCCCACGAAAGTATTTAATTGACCTAATTAATTTTCAATTGAAAATTCTCATAAAACTGTTAACAATAATAATTATGGCTAATCAATCAGTGAATATATATAAATGTGTGTGTGTCCGGGCTACAACATAGCTCGTAACCCAGTTTATGGAAGGATTAATCAGTATTAATGTACCGTTGGCCAGGGGACGCCTAAATGTACTAATCGTAAATATATCATTTCCGTGGAGGCCTTTTCCATGTCCCGATGAGAAGAGGTGATTGATGGTGTTTGTGAATATGAGGGTGTGGAACCAGTAGAAACTTTTAAAATTAATTTAAGCCTAACTAACCAAACCCTGGTGACCATTAGGATAATTCTTCTTTCGGGAAAAATACTCAAGGTACCAGCTGGGAATCAAACTCGGGACCCCTAGGTTCGTAGCCAGGTTCAGTGACGAGGAAATGGAATTGAGTAACACAGACACTATAAAAATTGACCCTTTTTTCAATAGTTCTTGGTTATTAATGGTGCCTGCAGCTTAAATGTTGTTAAAGTGCACACTGCATTTTAATAAATAATACAAGTAATATTACTTAAACATCGTAGTGTTCCCTATTTAAACTGTTCAAGCACAACCAATAACCTTGCGATCTAAGGTAATAGTCTCACAATAGACTAGATTGCTAGTGATGGGAATGTCCTGGTTCGAATATCGGCTGAGTGCACTGGGGTTTGTTTTCCAAATATACATTTTCACTGTCGTTTTCTCCTCCCCTTTCTGTGCAAATTTGGGGGAATTTCTTCTAAAATGCATTCCTCTTCCCTAACCTTTACATTAATTCATGAATAACAAAAGTTTTGTATATAATAATTAAAAATATTAAAATGTTTAGGAAATATAATATGTATTTGTTCGTACGCTCTAGTAGCAGTTATTAGCAAAGTAGTCTAATTAGTTCTAGCACAAACAACAGCCTGACCTCAAGGAGGTAACTTACTATAAATATAAAGGTAAATAAATCAATTTTCCAATATCTTATCTTATTGGGACATAGGAGACGCAATGGTAAAAGATATATAATTTTAAGATAGTTAATATAAAAAAAATTGATCATTAGTGAAATACATTCTTATTGAATATAACCTTGAAAAATTGTTTTAAAATTAAATAATCACCATGGTAAAAAAGATTTGAAAAGTTTATCTTTTGACCTTTGATCGCCTTGGGATGAAGGAGGGTTGAACCAGGGTTGAAATAGGCTAAACCAGGGGTGATCCAGGGGCGAAGCAGGGTTAAAGCAGGGGTGAACCAGGGGTGAAGCTATGATGAACCAAGGTAAACCAGGGATGAAGAAGGAGTGAACCAGGGGTGATCCAAGGATGAAGCAAGGGTAATCCAAGGGTGAAGCAAGGGTAAACCAGGGGTGAAGCAGGGGTAGAGAAGGGATAAAGCAGGAGTTAACCAGGGAAAATCCAGGGTTAAAGCATGAGTAGACTAGGGGTAAAGTAAGGGTAAAGCCGGGGTTAACAAGGGATTAAACATGGGTGGACAAGTGGTGAAGCAGGAGTTTACCAGGGGTGAGCCAATGAGTTTGTTTCTATAATCTTTGTTAATTTAATTTCTAAATTAAAAATAATGTTTCACTTAGCATAAACTTTTGACAGAGTGTTTGTTAGATAAATTACTGTGCTTTAAAAAACCAAAGAGAGTTCAAAAGTGGTTTTTTTACATGTTGAAACTATTTACAACGTGTTTTATTTTGTTGTGTATCGCAAACAAGTCTTGAATTCGGCAATGATGTATATTCATAAACACATATTTTCTTGGTTTTTTTTAATGTTTAGTATATTTATTTTAAAATGATCCAATTACTATCCGACAAGTTTTATCTGTAGGATGGGTGATTTTGATTTATAACTAAATTAGAAAGTGATTCTTAAATGTTGTTTTATTTGTTTGTGCGCATTACTTCCAGACTTTTAATAGTGACATCAAGATTTGACATTTAGTAACTTTATAAAACCTCTCTTTGGCATTGAAACCCAATTGATATTGTCAGGATGCGAACGTGGGTAAACGAAGGAGTTTGAGTGAGAGCCCATGTTAAGGGAAATTGCACAGGATTTAGTGTTTAACTAAACAAAAACAGCAATAGTAAAGAACCATTTTTTAAGCCTGTCTTTGACAGGCTGATCTAACGTAAACTGAGTATGCAATGTCAGAAGTAGGTAAAACAATTATATTCACTTATACCTTATTTATCGCTGTAGGCTTTATATTAGTTGATAAAAAGGGATGTTTACAACGGAAATAATATATAGGATACTTAAAACAAGGGTGGTCTAAGCGTGGAAATGTTGTGATGCCAAAGTGGCGTTATCCGAGGGCATAAAGGAGGGAGGGAGAGAGCCCACTATGGACGGACAGCATGGCTCGGCACGGCATCGGTCATAATTATTATGTTGTTTAAAATTTAATGGATACAGCCCGTTTGGAGCGCTCGGTTCAGTTCATCATTGCCCAACGCATTCATGCAACGGCTTGGATTCTCTCCCGAGAACTAAATCTGTTCACCTATAATGGCCAGTATGTTTGTGAGCACGAGGAGGTGAAGTTATTTTTCCCTATGCCTTGAAACACGTTTGTGGGTGATATAATCAGTACAGATGAACTTCTTATGAGAAAGTACCCAATCTTCTATGATTTTTCTGATCCTAGTTACCATAATAGGAAGGAATATCAGAATATTTTTATGCCTTGACACATCTTAAATATTTAATGCACTCACAACCGGTGTTTATGGACCTTTATTTCGCGCTCTTGCTCCTTCGCACAAACAGCTCCCATTAATTCATCTTCGGGTGAATTACGTGTTGCAACTGGGACCTGCAAGGAGTTTTTACAAACGTTGGCTGGTCCGGTGTCGTGCCGGGCGTTACAAGTGTGTTAGCTACGTAAAGGTGCGTCTCAACTTGAGCATTTAGCCCACACGAGTTGAATGAGCTTGCGCCAACAGGATACAATTTGTCAGTGTGGACGTGCTACGCCGCACCGAATGAGCGTGCGCGCATGTTCGCGAACACTCCGCATGCTATCCGTCAGTTGTTGGTTAAGTGCACGTGCTCAAAAGGAAATCAGTTTTTCATGTGTGCTCAGTGTAGACAGCTTATGAGTAATGTGCGTTTGATCTTACAGAGAATATTAACTTTACGTGGGTCTGCGCAGCTCAACAATGGAATGTAAATATGAAAAGTGCACATAGCTAATGCAAGAGCACGAAATGTACCTTAGATTGTGGAATCCATAACATGGTACACTACATATTAACAAAGGATTAAGAAACATGCCTAGGTAGTTACTGCCAAAGCCATCCGTTGTCCTCAAGAGGAGATGAAAATTAAAATGGACCGTTTTATGGGATGTAGGTTTAACAACACTGTTTTACAAAGATTTATATGAAAGCGTCTCATTATTTCTTAAAATTTAATTTCGACAGTGAATACATAACAAATAAACTATCTACAGCTATCACATCTATTTAGATCATGAACACAAATCACATGGAACTATTTGACGTGAATATAGAAACGAGCTTAGCAGCTATACAACATGAACACAAGACGTGTCCGTTTGTGATAGCAAATTTACTCCTCATGAGAGTGCGCGCACGCTCATTCGGCTCGTACAGGCAAGATACTCTATTGTAGACCTACTTTTAAAGGCCCGATAAGAGGCCTATTGAGCAGACGCTTTAATAATAATTTTTAATAATGTAGTTTCGTGTGATATCTGAATTTTTTATTTGTATTGATTTTATAACGGATGCTTCCGGCCTCTTAATCTGATGACTTATTTATGAGTATATTTATTAAAGGTTTAAATAACAGACCTATTTGTAGTAATTAGACACAACGTAATAAAAATCCACCATATGATCATCGTCAATTTTATTTGCCTTTACCTTTCAGTAAAGAAACCCAAATTATCGTAATGATAGATGATATATTAAATTGACTATATAATGGTGACGTAGTCATTACAGTATATTGACTGTTACAAATTTACTACATGCTACTGAAAAACAAAATCATGTTTCAATAAAAACATATTTTAAGTTTATTAAGGAAAAAGTCGACCTCGGTGGTCTTGAATGTTAATAAGTACATTAGGTGTGTTATAAGCACATCGAAAAATGAAATTTGTTAAACTTATATTGATATTTGAAAGAATAACATTTTGTTAAATTTTTTGATACAACATTGTAGATACCTCATGATTTATTTTTATTGTATTTTTAATCTATGCCATTTTATAACCAGCTTTTTTTTACTTTTAATTCCTTCTGACATATATTTTGTGTATACAATTTATTTTCTTAAGTTCACTACCTTACAACTAATCTATACCCTGATTTTGGTTGGAAGAACTGTAGGGAAAATTCAAATTTATTTATTTGCGACCAATATTGATAACATTTTACTATTTTATTTGTGTTATTTTATAGGTATTGATAATATCTATCAAAAGTGACAGCTGCAAATAACAAGAATTGATGTATGAATATATTAAAATGGTTTTAGTAACTTTAGTAACTAACTTCTACTGTTCTTCCAACCAAAATCAACCTATACGTCGCATCCACGTAGCTATAAAATGTGTACCTCATATTTGACGATTGCCAAGCGATTATATCAAATATATGGGAATATTTAATAAATGAAAGTTTCAATACATTAGGCTGAGAAATTATCTTAACTAAACTTATAAAGAAACGTACATATCAGTGGTCTCATGGTCCAAGGCATCAAACTCGCAATAAAATGTATGGTCACTGACAAGGATGTTATGGTTTGAGTCTCAGCCAGATGCAATAAGGATTATTTTCCTGTAATTTACCTTCCTAGTACTTATCACATAGTTTAAATCTGTTATAACAAATGTGTAAATTGTAATAATTACAAATATATATTTTTAAAAAAGTATTACATTTTTGTAAACTGCCAATGAGAATAAAAATAAGTAGGTATCCACGTAGATCTTATAAATTAATATGATTACTTTACAATATACTCTACCATAACTTAACACTCACTCCGTTTGCCTTGAAAGGCATCAAACAAGTTCACCTCAAGGTATTCCACCATGGTGTAACTTATAAGCTTGGGCCATACTGTAATCGGTAAAATGTAAGACTTACTTTTCAGGGTTAACTATGTATACACACATTGCCAATTTTTTTACTATCACGTCTTACTTTCCATTTGGGCTATTCGATTTTTTGGTAATCACGCTAATGGGTTAGGGATGAGGGATGATTAATTTAGAGGAAGTGTTCCCACATTTGCACTGAGAAAGAGTGGGGAAACAATTTAAGAAAACCTTCAGTACACCATACTGGGATTGAACAAGGATCTCACCATCCTCAGAAGTCTAATCTATTACAAGAGCAGAGCCTTAGACCATGTGGCCACCGAAGCGTGTACATTGGCATTAATCAAGAACACACTAAGTCATAATCTATGCTGGCCAAAAGATTCACATGCAATGATGATTACTTGGAATTATTTACAATAATTATTGTAAATTTAAACAAATAAAATGTGGCACATCATATCAGTTCACTAATTTTATAGGGCAGTCTCAAAGGCAAGTAATTAAAATAATAACTATGCCCATTCTAGACTAAAGTATGGTGGCCGATATTAATTTGTTGAATGGTGTTAATTAATTCCCATGAATGGGCCTTAAGGAAATGAGCCAACTTCAGTAGTAAATTGCTTAGTAAGTTTCACATAGCTAATATAGTGATCCCATTCAATGCTCTTCATTGTGCTTGTAGTTTTCATAAGAATTCAATAAGAATTAACACCTCCCCAATTCTATTGTAAATCATATATTTTCAAATAGTATGTAAATTTGCCAGAGCATCTGTATTTAAAATACTACTTATAAGTTTTCCGGGTGTTTTGAGCATTCGTGTTCAAATCCCGGTTGTATATTTCGAATAGAAATGTATTAAGCATAGTATGGGTTGTCCTGGTGTCTATTATAGTTAGAATGTTCCTAACGCTCTCGACTAAGTTTCAGTATATAAAGATGAGAACATGCCAAAACAAGGGTGAGGGGTTAGGGTTTTCATTAATTTGTAGCTTGTTTTTATTTATTCTGCTTCGCCTGAGCTAAACACATTTTAATTACAAGATTGTAGTAGACATGAGTAAGTTAAAATGTATAGGAAAAGTAATATCACTTTTGTGGGGGGAGGGTGGAAAAATTATGGAAAAATCACTCTCAGTGCACCTAACTGAGATATGACCCCCAAACTTCTGGTCATTAGCAAACCAAACTAGATGAATCTGACGTTTCATCCGCGTGCCCATCAAAGAGGCTTTAATAGCCACTTAGAATATGTTATTGTTTATACATTTACAGTGAAAGTCTTGCAAGCAAGTGTGAACTGTATTTGTCTTATGATTTTTCAACTTAATTAAAATATATTTTATTTGTTTTATTCATCATTTGAACATAAGAGCTGAAGAACTATGGATGGTAAAATTCTCGTCAATATTGGATGGTTGGAATTTTATATAACTTTATTAATAAAGTTCCCAATAAACTTTTTTTTTAATAATTAAATAAACATGTTGCTCATGAAGAGATGATGGAGAATTTGGACTTGATTGACTTGGGCAATCAGTTTATGGATGATGACAGAAATAGAATCGTAGTCAGTCGACATTTCGTATCCAGTGAGTAGGAAAGAAAATAGGATTATCCGCCATCGAACGTAACTACTAGAATTTTCCCTTTGCTTTAAAAGAGAGAAAAACCTCATTAAATGTTATATCTCTTTACTTTCCACATTGGAATGATGTAGAAAATCTCATAATATGTTCTTTTAGCTTATATGCAGTGATTTGGATTGAGAATAGTGAAAAAAGTGAATGTAAAAAGCCATCCAATACCATATTTACCTTTAATTGACTAAATTTAAGAAATTGTTTCACACTCGCATCCCATCTCATCATCAATATAAATAAGGGGGTGATTGAATTTCCAACCTCATCTCGTCTATTTAATTTAAAGAGTCCAGAGAATATGATCATATTTATAACCTTTTTGAAGCCTACAATATAAATTCAAACTAGGAAAATCATCACAATTAGTGATATAAACAAGCTTCAAGGATTCAGTTGCTAAATATTAAAAGACTCACTCATCATTTCCTCCTTTTTACTACTTTTTAACCTGTCAGAATATTGAATTTATATTTTTTCCAATTTTTTAGATAGTTTTACAATTAAAATTAGCTTTTAGGCCAGACAAACTCACTGATACTTGATCATATACAGTATATATTAATAGCAAAGTAATTAAGTTAGTTTGAATGCTCCCACTATCAAAGGTCTTGTTAAGAATATAACTGCATTTAATGTACGACACACAATATTATATTTTATTGATTCTTAAGATTTAATAACTTCATTTTAGAGCAAATATTCACTTAAAATTTAGTACAATCGTATACCCTGAAAGAATACCAAAAACAAATTAACTCTTGAAACAAAATAGATATAAAAATAGATTCTTCTTATGAATAATCAATTTGATCATAGAGTTGTACGATTTTTATTAAAATTGTATTTGGAGTAAATAGAGTTCCATTTCTTGAGTGCCTACTATGTTACCTTCAATAGTTAACAGAGTTTGAGTGGAAAACAAGTTGCTGGCTACCTTCATGTCAGGTACATATTGTTGGGGGTGGACAATCAGTGGCGTGTGACAAATCCCCCTGAACACACCATGTCAAGTATCTAACTTTGGAATCATTCGCCCCCAGCAATTCAGTCTATTATGATCATGCGCACCAGTTTGATAAGTTTTATCCAAGATAGTCAGTTTTATAAAAAAAAATCTGTAAAATTTGCCTCACTAGAAGGTAATTCACACTCTGTATCTTATATTTGACATAAAGGTAGCCAAATGTCTGCTTTTTGTAACTTTTTATATTTACACCAAAAATAGTAGCCAGCTGACTCTTCTCCAGATGCCAGGCACTAATTAAAACAAGAGTGTTATGAAAATTTTTACAACTGGTATTTTACATCCGTAAGCTCAATATACCTTTTACCAATTATTGTGTGCTATATTAATAAAATATATTATCCATCGTAATTACCTGTCCAAGCTACCATAATATTTACGCCAATGAAGTGCTGACGAGGTTGATATAACTTTGAGGACATATACGTGAATTTGCGTGAAGGAAGGGTGGGAAACAGTGTGACAATACCACTCTAGGTACATCCGGCTGGGTTCAAACCTCAAACTCAACATCATCCCCGGGAAAACTTGAAATTTGGCAAAATTATAGCTTTTAGCCTGTAAGGACGGGAAATTTCAAAAAAAAGTTTAAAATTTTATTTTTTAACCCCCGAAATAAATTCAAAATGTTGGAGAAAATTTAATGTAGTTGCGGACCTTTATTTGGAGGTCTCTTTGTGGCTAAACGGTAAGACCTATCAAAAAACGGCTCTGGAATTACATTAGTTTACATCTACTTGCAAATAACTTGCTCAAACGAGTATAGATTATATAATTGTAAGTGTTTGGGAATGCTTACTGAAACTCACCTCTTGCAATATGAAGCATAAAACAGTGTTAAGGTAAACCATCAAGTATCAGCCAAATAAACAAATAATACCAAACAATAACCTTGTTTTTATGTCAGGTGTGTGACATAATGTCACTCAGCGTGTTTGCTGCAAGTGTTGTATAATGAGGTGAGGTCTTGGACGTAACTTCCTTTGAATGGTCGGGTATTAATAATAAAGGGGGTTTAATAGACCAGCTCAATGGATCTCGGGGGCTTGATTGATAGTATTGTGTTGTTGTTGCTGTGGTTTTGATCATTACTATTGTTGTTGTGGTGGTGGTGGTGGTGGTGGATTAATACCAGTTTTACGTACGAACGAACGTAGAAAGAACTGAATGTCGGGTCCGCCATATCTAGATGTGAACGAGAGAGTAATGCAATTACAAGGGGACTGACCTGGGAACGAACCAGAATCAGTTAAAACGACGGTTCCTGACACGATGGTTTCACTTAAAAGCTATGATGTTTTTTTTATTTTTACCTTTCTGTTGTTTTTGACAAATATCCATCATATTAGTTTAACTAATCGTTAAACATTCACTAAAGTAATTTTTATAATATAACACATTCAAAATTTGTTTCAATACTCTTATTTTGTCCTTCCCTAATCTATTTCCATTGCCCATCCTGTCAAGTAAGCGCCTTTAAGAGACAGGGGGCACCACATAATATATATGTATGTATGGTTATATAGTTTATATATATATATATATATTACATTTATATATTATTATATATATAATAAAAATGTATATATAATGTGGTGAGCCCCGTCTCTTAAAGGCACTTACTTGAGAGGATGGGCAATGGAAATAGATTAGGGAAGGACAAAATAAGAATATATATATATATGTACAGTATTATACATATATTACGGGTATTGTGCGAAATATGGGCAATGTCGAGACTAGACGGGAAATGTCAACATAATCCAAGTGCAGTGGATAAAGTCAGAAATAGAAAATAATGTATCTCATTTACGACTTTATCCGGTTGATATCGGCACTAGCCAGCAAGACTTGGATGACGTTGAATAATATTTATAAAACTAAGCAAGTTTCAATAGATTTTATTTTGAAATAATATTTCGAAATTATAAAATAAATTAGATCGTAGCAGTGCACTAACTTTCGAAATTCCTCATTGCATGCTTTATTTTCCACTAAACTAAGCTAAGCTAGCTCAAACTAATCTAATATTGCCTAAACTCATCTAACCTAACCTAACCTAGCCTCAACCAGAGATGTTGCCAATATCCAAGTGATGCTGGATAATGTCAGTACTATCTGGATAAACTTCGAAGAACATAATCCAATCACCTCTGACTCAATATTATCAGCGTATTTTAGATAACGTCAGCATTATCTGGATAATATTAACTTTATCCTGGTTCGGACTTTACCCGTAGCATGTATATTTTATATAAGTATAGAGCTTCGTGCGAGGATAGCAATCTCTCCGTAGGCCCTGTCCTAAATAATCCACCAATAAGAATCAAAATCGTACCCATGCAACACTGTATAATAAGCGGGATATAAGTAGGTCTCTTGCAAATAAAAGATGGAAGGGAAGGCTGCAGAGAAGAAACTAATAATGTATGTTCTTAACTCAATTATAATACTACCTATAATTAAATTGTAAAAATTATATTGTCTATTCCAAAAGAATCTACTCATCCATGCAGTCTATGTTAACATTATTGAGACTTTCTTTATGTTAGTGGTTTTGCTCAAATTGCTTTATTACGTCTCTCCTGAATTCCGGTACCTCAATACAGATACATTTTTCTTTTTTACATGAGACACTGGAGCAAAATCTCTTTCGGTAAAGGACTAAAAGTTATCTTTAATACCTTTTTATTGTCTGAAGGTTTGTATTGAGCTAAGAGTATGGTCTCCTACATATAAAAGATGTAAGGGCACAGAGAACTTTTAAATGAATCATAGGCTTTTTTTAAATCCATGCATAATTATTATTAATGATATACCGTCTTGTTGTATTCGCACTTATTTTTCTAATAGTTGTCAAATTGTAAATAAGTTTAGATGTGAACGCTTAAAATACTAAGTATATTATAATACAGATAGCACAATTGATAATGATAGTTTAGAACTTACTGCTAACCACATATCCTTGACATGGTTAATTGGTTAATGAGTTTAAATATTTAGGAGCAATTTAAAATAGCATTGATAATATTAGAGGGAATATTAGGAAAATAATATAGTCAAGAAATGCATATTAATAATTGGTCAATAAGATTTCAGCCTTTCTCCTGCTGTTAAGGAACTATAAATATAAAATCACTAGTTTTTATCATATGTTCTTTATGGTTGCGACACAAGGTTCTTACCTTACATGACCAATATAAACTTCGGGTGTTGGAAAACATAGTGCTTACAAAGATTTTTTGTCCAAAAAGGAATGCAGTTACTAGGGAGAGGGAGGTTACATAACTATCAGTTATAGAGCCTGTAGTCATAACAAAACATTGTTAGTATAATCAAATCTCTAAGACTAGGGTTGACAGGGCAATGAGTGCAAATGGAAAACTCCATAAAAGGTAAACTCAATGGGAAGAAACCACTGGGAAGACGCAGATGATAGGATAACATTATAATTAATCTTAAAAAGATAGGGTGGAATGAGGTGGAATGGGTATAACTATCTCAAGATAGGGATATGTGGCGTACTTTGGTAAGTGCGGCAGTGAACTTTCAAGCTCCCAAAGTCAAAGAGTAGGTTTTGTTCTTGTTTGTTTTAGCGCCGGGTCTTACTACCTTTTCAGGTTATACGCTTGTGTACTAATTACGTTAAAGGATTTAGGGACCATGAAAGCTATGTTAAGAGGAAGTATACCCAAATTTGCGTGGAGGGAGCGTGGAAACCCATTTTGGAAAATAAACCCTCGTTACACCCGACCAAGATTCGTACCTCAATCTCACCGTCATCGGCAGTCTAGTTTACTGTGAGAGTAGCACGTTAGATCACGTGGCCACCAAAACTGGCCATAGAGCAAGTAAATAAAGGTTTGTTGGACCCGCATATGACAAACATTTGACGCCTTAGCTCAGTCGGTAGCGTGTATGTCTATTGGGCCAAGTGTCACGGGTTCGATCCTTAGCATAAGCAAATAATTGATTGTTGGTTGAATGACGGCCTGCCCTTTCACAGTGATGAATCAATGGCTGGGTGCTGGATGTTTTGTCTGTTCTAAATTTAAGTGTTAATCTTTTAGTCGTGTACTGATATAATCAGTCAATTCATAAAGTGCACGTTAAACACCTTAAATAAATTTAAAATGATAGGTACATTTGAATCTCCATTTAGGTGGACAGATAGTTTACTTGAAACTCCCCCGTATTTCCCCGGTATGACCACCTGAGGAGGAAGAGGTAGCAAGAAAAAAGCAGGGAAACTTCCTAAGGTGGACTGATAAGAGACAAAGAAAGTGAGCTCTGGGAGAAAACCCTGCACAGTACTCAGGAAAGAACCTAGTTCTGAACTTTGGAGAGAACCTCAACTTACACGTGTGGGTGAATTCTTAAGGCCTAGAGGAATATTCTGGTGGGGTGTCAAGGGATATTCCAAGAGGGCTTTGAGGGTATACAATGAGGCATGTTAAAGGGATGGCCCTATGTAGAACCTTATCTATGATATTCAAATAATTATAATAATAAGAGATGAAACGGAAAATGTTTTCTTTAACGTAGCATTATCCACTATAAATTAAGGCATTGGGAAGTTAAGTCAAGCTATACTATGGTTACAAGGGGTTGATTAATAAGAATTATTTTATTTTTGTAAACTGTTTAAATAATTAAAAGCTTTAATGCTTTTACAAATATTGATTCAATACACCTATTTAAATTTGAAGTGTTAGCTTGATTTTAACAGCTTTCAAGCAAAAGCTACAAAGTTGTTTCTTTGTTTATTTTTTATCGCCTCATCTTACTACCAATTCAAACTATACTCAGTTTATTTAATGACACATTAATAAATAAAGCGCGTTTTTATTTAATCAGTAATTTGTAAATATACATAAATGGTATCAGGCCTACACTAGTTTGTAATTAGTACTTTAATGTTAAGACTAAGGGTCAATTTCATAAAGTGGCCCTAAGTCTCCATATTTCCAAAAATTTGATTAAGCCCTTATCTCAGTTTTCATCCCGCACCAATAAGAGTTTGTAATCACCTCGCTAAGTGCCTGAGAAGGTCTCAGCGCAAGGTTGCGTGGTAGAGAATTCTCGGCCCGGTTCGGACATCCAGGTTCAGTGGGAACATCCGGAACTATGTACACCACATGTTTCTCGAAATCTTCCTCCTGGATCGTGGACAAGTCCAAGGCCCCACCGCTGCCACCTGTGAGTGGCCTCTCCTCCATTGCTGCTCCTGTTGGAGAACAAAAATGATATTAATCAAACTATAGTCCTAACAATCAAACTTTTAATTTCTTAAGGTGGGAAACGTGAGAAAAGGTCAGTGTCTTTGAATTTTTTGTATAAAAACTTTTTTTGGTCAAAATCAATCAAATATTGCTTCAACATAAACAGAGAGTTTAGTTTATATTCGCATGGTGGCCTCAACAGCTGTTCTTGAATATCTGTCAAGGGTATCCCGAAATTTAACGATGACTTTTTCTTTTCATTTAAAGTTTGTCATCTGATGCTGCTATGCTCTAGTGTCTAGAGTATAGACAAACATCCATCAATCGCTGATAACATCATGTGAAGAAAATTAAACTTTTATGTT
This sequence comes from Timema shepardi, assembly GCA_902151425.1. Lineage (NCBI taxonomy): Eukaryota > Metazoa > Arthropoda > Insecta > Phasmatodea > Timematidae > Timema > Timema shepardi. The sequence continues at coordinate 37,115 of CABFVX010003839.1, read as the reverse complement.
TGTACGGAAGTAATTTTTTTTTTGCCAAAATTTTTGCTATAAAAATTGCAGAAATGCTTGTATTTTCTTGCGTTACCCACATCCCCACCTTAATGTAAATATCTGTATTAGGTTATTAATATGGTAAATAAATATCGTGTATCCCATTTATGAAGATTTTTTTGCATGTTAGAAAATAAGAATATCCATTTCATATTATTACACCTTACATACAATTTTCTATCACACTGTTCATTGAATCTGGCATTTTTATTTTATATGCTCTAGCTTTGTGACTAAGAACATATCCCCTCTTTCGTGTAACTATGAAACAAACAATCTGTCTCATTCTACTCTTCATCATGATATTTCGTTCTTCAATGATCATTTCCTGTTGTAAAGTATGTATTTTATTTTAATGCCCTATACAGCACCTAAAATCTGCACCACATTCTCAAAACCATATTGTATCCCATCCTATATTCTATAATTATAATGAAAATACTATTATAATATTTCGTCTTTCACCTTACATTACATTTCTTGTCCTATTCTAGCACCATCATTACAATATATTGTATATATGGTTTTGCAATATATCTTACACTCCATATTGCATATCATAATGCTTCATTTATTGCACCCTTATTGCATATTATTTTGCGTCCCATTAATATAAACTATTTATGACATCTTAACTACAATTCCGGATCCTAAACTGGTTCCTACCACTTGTTCACAAAATGCATATTTAGTATATTGGTTTCCTTCTTAAACTATATCTGATTTGTATAATGAAACTTCCAACAAACTTTACCAATTATTCCGAGTCATTAGAGCTGATGAGGCCAATCCCTTCTCGAAATTATCCTATATATTTTCGGACGTTGTGAAACTTTATATGTCAACCAACATGCACATACGTCTGTGCGAAGACAAAAACTAAATTTATTCGACTATATATTGCTGAAACTCTGCAATGTTGTTTTTGGCAGAGTTTGAAAGCAAGGTGTTTTTGAATAACCCACAGGATGATGTGCGTCATGGTCAAGGACATCCAGGGATTAGTCAATTTTATTCATCCTAATATACGTCTTCTGCAAAACAAGTCTCTTTCACGGTTCCAAAAGCAAACTATTCTAGCTCAAAAAAAAAAGAAATCGGCTAGTAAAGTTAATGACACTATTTTAGACCAGTGTGGAGCCATCCACTCTTACATGTCCATAGGCACTACCATGTCGAGTTTTTTTTTTAATTCACTTAGTCCATTCGGTTTACACATACACACTCTTCAATTAAAATGTGTGCACCCATCATTTTGTTGCGTAATTTGAACCCATCTAAACTGTTTAATGATAAACTGTTTGCGAAACTTTATCATAGAGACGAATGTCATGACAGATTGCACTACGGGATAATGGGTCTTGATACCAAGAATACTCATGATTTCATCAAACCTTCAGTTTAAGTTTAAATGCGTGCAATTTCCTAGCAAAGTTTGCCATGCAATGACTATCAACACAGCGCAAGGACAAACAATGAATGTGGCAGGCGTTAATCTCCACAGCTAGTGTTTATCACATGCCGTATGTTCCCGTGATAGTTTTAGGAGCAACCTGTAAATTCTCGCTCCTGAAGATTAAACCACTAATATCATTTATAAGGAGGCCTTGTCTTAATTTTTTTTAGTTTAGTTCCTCCAATTAATATAATTATTTTGTGTGTCTAATCTTAAAACAGAAATAATTACACCATATTTAATTTTTTTTAATTCTGAAGATACATCTTTTATCGACTCCAAAGTTTTCATCGTGGTAGTTTCTACCAAATACGTTGGGTTATTTCTTCTCTGTGTGGCAAATTAAAATGAGTCCGGGATTCAAGATGGTATTGTTTAAATGTACATTTTCTTAAAACTGACATTAACATAAACGAAGCTCCTGGCAGAACATAATATTACAAAATACAAATATATTTAAGTATAGTGTATATTTTTAATTGGTAGATTTTCTTAATTAATTTATTTCAGAATTAGTTAAAAAACCTTAATAAATATTATTAAGTAATGTATTACACAAATACACATTTGTTCTCACCTTACGAAAATTATATTAATTACAATCGCGCCAGAAAGGTCGGCTGCGTGAATAAAATGGTATAGAATCATAGTTTGGTTTTATATTATTTCTTCGCGTAAATTTCAGAAGTATTAATTTCACTTATCCCTCATCATCGTATTCCGTTGGTTCAGGCAGTTGAAGTCACTAATAGGGACACCAGGTTCACCCACTTGAAGAGTGTTTGACTCTTATTCAGTAAGAATCGCAACCCTTACTAGTAGCACCGAGTGTGGGTTTTAAATGATTTTGAGTTTATCTCCTGGCCAATGCAAATACATTTCCGTGTGCCAATTTTTACCATATCTTCCTTATTAGATAATTTTATTATTATATTTTAAGGAGTATATGACTATTTTAAAATCTCGTAGGTACATAGAACGAAAGGAGCCATCAATTCATCTCCTAAATGATATATCTTCTGATATCTACCAACCGTTTGTAAAAACCCTAAACATGACGTTCCTATTAAAGGAGATTTTTTATTGGGGACTTAACACAAAAGTTATTAATGATATTATTTCATGGGAAATGCGTCAACCTCTTTCTTAAGGGAGGACGGGAACCCCAAAATAAATATAAAGATGTAAAAAAGCAACCCCCCGGATGGGATTCATATGGAATTAAATCTCAACCCCTTGGGTCCAACTCTGGAATTCCAACATCTCCTCCGTTCCTGCCGGTCAGTGCCGAAATGATTTCTGGTTATTCAAAACTTAACAGCAGAAAGTGAAATGCTTTTAATAAAGAAAGTACTTCCTAGAGAAATGTTAGGTGAAACTCTGGTTACGAGAATCTGGAATTTCCTCACCACAGTAGCGGCGTTCCCGGCTTATTGGGAGTGTTGAGAGGGATGGAATGGGGGGTAGGGGGAGGAGCGTCGCGTAGCTCTAGCCAGACAGCCTCGTGTGGGTCGAGCCAAGACTGGATCGATAACTAGGCTACCCCCTCAGCCGCCTCGCACTACTGACCTACTTCCCTAGTCCCGACGCTCACCCTCCTCTCACCCTTCCCAAAAGGTTCCGTCCCTAGCGTGCCGCAAACTTCCTGCGACGACGCTCGACCCATCCGTCCCCTAACCCTTGTGCCCACAACTTCTGGTCCTCTTCAAGCAAAGCAAATGACCGATCGCCTTCTCTCTCGTCTTTTTCTGTTTACTGTGGTCAACTTTTCTTGGATCTTAACGCGTCACTTCCGCACCCTCCAGATGATTTGTTTTTGTTAGATTTTATAGCGACATATTACTGTTCATTAGGACTAGAGGCACACTTATAATAAGGAATTAAGTGTTAGGAAGCTAGATATATGAGTAAATGTTCCCACATTTGCGTGTAGATAAAGTGAGAAACCATTCGAAGAAAATCGCTCCCAGTAGCTGACCTCACCATCCAAAACAGACCAGAATAGATGATAGTGACGTCTCATCCAACGTGCCCATTAATGATAATTATTTTTTTAGTGTCAACGTCCATGCAAAGTACTGTTACCTATGGCTATACGCAAAGAAATAAGCCCACCTAAATCTCAGCAGTGTTTGTTGGGTTTGCAAAACATCCAATATAAAAAGATTAAATACAATACACTAATTTAAATCACACCATAAATTAACTGGTAAGAATTAGTTTCCCTTCCCATTACTCAGTCTAAGTGTAGGGACGTGGATTTAAAATAGTATGGTCCAAACTTTCATAGCCCATGGGACTACTCTGCTTAGTACTGAAAATTTAGTGGTAAGCAAGTGAAATACAAAAGTTATGGTAGCGGTAATAAATAAGTAACTAATTAATTTTACCAAAATATTCTTAAAACCAGTATAAAAGTACAATAGAGTAGTAATGTGACTACACAAATAAAGGTTAGTGAGGTGAATGAGCCTGGTTTGTTGCCGCAAGTTTTTAGATAATGCAATAGGACTTATGACATTTTATATTATTCTTTTAACATTCGTTTGAGATTGGTAGGCCAAAAGAAAACAGTTCGTTGGCCACATTATACCAGGCGATTCGATTATACCATACATAATAATAAATTATCACTCTTAAATACACTTTATTTCATCAATTCCCAGCCCCAAATGAGCTTCAGACACAATTGAGGAGTGAATATATTCAGAAAGCAGAGAATGTGTATAAGATCCAAAATCCTTATTTTCAAGCAAGTCCCACTTTTTTTTTCATCCGCTCTGTGGTAATAGAACGTTGCCCAGGATATACCTTGGAGACTGTCTACAGGTCATACCCGCAATTAGATGATGTGATGAGTGATTATAGTGATTATGAAGATGTGGAGCCAGTGGAGTTTTTAACCTAGCTTAAGCCTAATTAATCAGACTTTGGTAATGATAGGAACAGTTCCTCTCTTAAAGAAAATTACCTATGGTCCCGCCGTGAATCAAACCACGGACATTTAGATCAGTATACAGTGGCGCTGACTAATAGACCAATAGGTCGGTCAAAGAGTTCCACAACACTACTCTACACTTTGACTGCACAGATACAGTAATAGGAAGCATGCGGCAGAAATCTATTTCCAATAGGTCACAGAGAGATGTTGCTAGCCCAATATTCTAGTAAGAGACGAATCTTCATCCAGATCATATTTTTCTTGACACGGTGTAATGTGTTCTCCATCTTCATTGTTTGTCAAGACTAGACAGTTATCAAGTTACCATTAGTTCAACCTGTTAAGTACAAAAGGAAAAAACTGTATCGTCCTACGCGATCATTTAGCAATGACGTAAATCTCCTATAATGCATTTCACAAGAAGAAATGAAAGAGAATAGAATGGGTTTCACAACCTCAATGTCACATAATATTCTCGCTCATATAGAAATATATGGTTCTGTTCATTGTAAGTCCATCATTCAAATATTTCAAACAAACAAAGACTTGAACACTAACAATTGCTATTCTGAATGATTATACGTTTTAAATTTGCTTCTTAAACTATCGTATGTACACTCCGTCTAACCTGAAAAGTTCTGACCTTGACGGATTACACCACGACCCTATCTTTTGTGCTAAAACATAGTGGAATAATGAAAGGTAAGCTTGCTACTATACAGGATAAACGAAGGGTAAATTATTATATTAAAGAATTCCAGTTGAAAGTATGTGGAACCATATTTGTTTATTTACGTCATTGAAATAACGATAAGAGAAAAACTTAAATAAAAAAATACATATCTTAACTAGGTATACTGGTATATTTTTACTAAAAACGTTGCATCTTTTATTCAGTTCCAAGCACTCTCTTTATTATTATTATTATTATTATTATTATTATTTATTTTGAAACTCTATTCATACTCTTGTAAAGTTAATTCTTGCCCAGAAATCTTTCATATTGTGCTCTCGCACCTTTATTTCACTATTTTTTCACTTTCACCCTTACTTGATTAATGCTCTTGCACTGTTCCTCAAAAAATGCCTAGCTAATTCAACTAATGAGATAACTAGGAAGTGACTCATCAAATAATTAATGCCATTAGTAAGTCTATTTTCAAAAAATAAATAATTTTTAAAATAGTGTTTTCTACTAGTTTAACAGTAAAAGCTATTAAGAATAAAAATTCATGTGAAAGAAAGATAATGCTTGAACAATTAACTGTATATGAATGGCAAAACCTCGAAGATGAAAATTATCTTAGGGTTACGGATATATCCATATCAATTATCATATTTGTAAAGATTAAAATTACACCTAGACAGTATTATTATTATTATTATTATTATTAGCACCGCGTCTTACTACCCGTTATGGTTATACGTACTTACGCTAATGTGTAATTGTAGGGTGATTGTGAGATGAAATGGAGGACCTACAGTTTAACGTGGAATACGAACCACGGTGGAGGCCTGGCATTCCCCACATTCACAAGATGTCTTGTCAGAGGTGAAGGAAGGGTTTGGTAAACCTAGACATTGAAATTGAACCTGGGACACTTGGCTTAGCACGTCAATGCTCGGCCACTGTACCTTTTTCAGGGTCATTTTTCACTCAAATATTAAGTCAGATTCTGTGATGGAAGTGTGTAATAGAATATTAATACTTGATGTTGCTACATCCGTAACCTAAATATAATTTCATCTTTCATGCTTACTATTCATGTGCACTTAATTGTACAAGCGTATGTTTTCTCCGTGTAATTCATTTTGACGTACAATGTCATTATACTAGCGGCAGAATCTCCCTAGTCGCCGGTGGCTGTGGTATTCATTATAGCTCAATTGTTATCTGATTATCTCACCACGTCCATCACAGACTCTGCCTAAAGCTATGAGTGAAGAATTAACACTGAGCACGAGACGAATTATGGATAGCTCAGTGGTAGAGAATTGGTGCGCTAATCATGGGTTCCAGGTTCTATTCCTGTGTCTAGGTGTCATTTTTCAATTTATGATAGCGATATGTATATAGTTAAGTAATCTTTGTTTAAAATATTTATCACGCTAATCCCAATGAAAATTTTTGTAAATCGATGAAAGTTGACACCAGATGGAACTTTCTTTTGTTGTCTATGTGTTCGTTTTATTGGCCAGATTATAAAATTCTTCGTTATAAGTGTGGTTGTTGGCGCCCCCCAAGGCTAAGCTACCATCTTTTAATAGATCTGTTTTAGTACCGCGTCTTACTATCCATTTGGAATGTACGCTATTCTGATATAATTCTGTAAACAAAACGTCAACGTTATGTACTTCAATAAAACAAACATTCCCAACGCATTTAATAAAGCAAATTCTCCTCTTGATAGGCCCACAAAAATATTAATTGTGATGTAATGCAGCACTTAGAGTGGCGATCAAGAAAATTAAATAGTTGGGCAGAGGAAATTATGAGATTATATTCAAGTTAAATGTATCCCACGTATATTAATTGCGTTCCATACACTTTCCTGTTTCTAGCTAGTTCTTAATTCGATCAATTGGTTCTTTTTTATATCCTATTTTTCTAATTAAAATAGCAGTTTTTGTTTTCCACTACTACATTTCCGGCTTATACACATATTTACTCTACTAGAGTAGTGACTAGGAAGGAAGACTTTGAAGGAAATATATCCGCATTTACGACGAGGAAGAGTGGGGAACTATTTAGAAAAAAGCAGCCATAGTGGAACCGATCAGGATTTTAGACCAGATCTCCTCATCACCAGCAATTCAGTATATTGCGAGTGTGATTCCTTAGACCACCGATAAAAGTATAATAATAATAATAATAATAATGTTAATAGCCATCGGTAGGTCATACTATTCTTTTCAATATAATCATAAACATCCTTTAAAAGTGATATATGTATTATAAAAGCATTTTCAAAAACTTGCTTGACAAACTAAACTCATGAATACTATTTTATTGCTATTTTTACGTGCATCCCTTGCTATTTTTACGTGCATCCCTTCCGAAAGATCGTCTGATTTTATGGATCAGTTTATGGCAGGAATTGAATCGGGAAGTTCATAGTTTAAGATATCAGTTTGTAAAAATAATATAATTCCACAAAACCAGGGCTGGAAGATAAACTAAAATATTTAGAGTATTCTTATTTTAAATCTACAAAATAAAAGTACTCAAGCTTGTGAGAATGAACAGGTGAAGTATAATCACTCTGCATTAAACACTAGGCTTACTTAGTGCCTAAATGATTTCAAAACATATTGCCAGTTGTTTGACTCTCGTTATGTTAGTACTCGGGGCTCGCTAGTTGTGCTATCGATCAAAGTTGAAACTCCCGCCTGCACTTGAGACTTGCACGAGGAGGATATTGAAGCCATCTGTTGAGAGTTATCAGGACCACATGAAAGAGAACGAATTGCTCGGTTGGTCAATTTGGAATTTGAAAGTGGAAAATGTTTAAAGTGTTTTTTTAATAATTTGATTGTATTAAATCAAAATTAAAATCTACACGACAAATTTTCATAAAATAACGTGATAGTAATATTAAGGTGCGGCAGAAGGGAGTGTAAGTAATTTTCAGTTTTTATAGAATATAATTTGTTTGGCCAAAATAATCAAATATTTCTCAAGTAGTAACATAGAGTTTAGTTTTCTGTACATGCTAATATCAATAGATCTTGAATATCTGTCATGGGTGTCCTAGAATATGGTCAAGACATTTTAAATAAAGATAAAAAGTTTTGACTAAATTCCAGGACACCCTTGACAGATATTAAAGATCGGTTGGTATCACCATGTGAAGAAAACTAAACTCTATGTTTCTACTGGAGAAATATTTGATTTATTTTGGCTTAAAAAATGTAATGCGATAAAAACTGTAAATTACTCGTGCTCCCTTCTGCCGCACCTTACGTACATTTATTCAAAAGTAAAAACTGGTGTTTGAAAAAATATTTATTTTAATTGTTTCTAAATATTGGGAGCTTAAATATGATCAGCCCGTAACTTCAGCACAGTTCTCTCGAATTATTTAAAAAAGGTTTACGTCTCTTACAAATTTGAATAGAGTGAAAAAACTTGTTTTTGATAACATTTGCTTTAGTAAATATTTTTGACAATTTTTTGTTCTTACAGCAGTGTGTGGATGTACAGTAGCCCCATGGCTTCTTTGGTGCTGACTGACAGCTCACAGCTGACTTCTGGCGGTCAACATTTAGGCATGTACCTAAGTTTTGATTGTCAGATGTGACAGCTGCTAAGCACATGTTTTTGCAGATCATATGGTTCGTTGTAGGTATACATAATTTGGTCTGGTAACTTTTCAAAGCTGTCAGTCAGCACCAAAGAAGATATGGGGCTACAGTAACAGGTATTTGATAGTGCGCGTGAACTGATTTGTGGGAAAATCCCATCTTAGCTTAATTCTAAGATATACAGAATGATATCCTGGATCAATAGTTTGAACATTTAGTGAAATATAGTCATTGTGCACCGTGGCCGAGCTATTCACATATAAGGTGTGGATGATAATGGTAGAATTTAGAGGAAATTAACCCGCATGTCATTGAAGAAAGAGTGGAAAACCACCGTTAATACACCCAGCTGGGATTTTCACCTGGGAATACATACAGCCTATCACAAGAGTGGTGCTTAGAGCATGCAAAAACCTGGGTATAATATAATATATATATATATATATATATATATATATATATATATGTGTGTGTGTGTGTGTGTGTGTGTGTAGCTGAAAGTAGATCTGTCTGAAAATGAAATGCCACTTCCAGATGAGTTGGGAAACTCAAATTTGGAAGAAAGGTAGGGAATGGCCTCGTATAGCTAGAAAATCTAAAAACAGGAAATTTCAAAATGACGTGGGGGGAGAGGCTATCGTTAGTAAAAAAAAACTATTTAGGCGAGGTATAAAATTAAAATGTATCAGTAAGATGAAGGGGCACTTCCAAATAATAAAAAAAAAAGGGAAGCCTTAATTTTTTAGAAGGGACTCCAGGATATATGGTGGATGGAGCATGGGAGTGGGAGAGGGGGGCTAAACATAAAAAAAGTCTCGTAGAAAATCTAAATTTGGAAGGCAGGTAGAAGGAAGCTCCAGATAAACTAATAGCTCCTATAATTCTTAATTTGACCTTTATGGGGGAAATTTTTTTAAATTCACCGATGTATCTTTTGAACCAGGGGGCCTTGAAATCTGAAATGAAGGTATTTTATTCCTCCAGAATTGGATAAAACCTTTTGCGGGCTTTTCAAATTTATTCCCTTAAAAGGGTGGAGAGGGGCATAAAGGTGTGGTACTCACTGACACACTCATCACGGTATCCCCTCAACCTTTGGGTCTAAGAACTTTAAGTTTGACCTGGCAGGAAGGTAGCAGGATTTCCTCATATAACCATAAAAATGTTAAAATAGTATATTTAAAAATGGGTACCCAGGATAAAGTGGAGGGCTATAATTAGAGTTTTTAGATAGTTAGAAAATTGAAATTTGGCAGACATGTAAAGGGACCACTCCATAGAATAGTCTTAAAATCTTAAGTGTTTTGATGGGACTCTGGGAAATAGGAGGGGGTTTATTGAGAAAAATATATATTAAGTGTGGTAGAAAATCTAAGTTTGGCAGGCAGATAGAATGGAACCTCAGCTATCCAATTAAGTCTCAAAATTTGAAATTTCTTATTGGTAGCTGGAAATATGAGGGATGGTATGGAGGGGTAAAGGGGTTTAAAATTTGTAAAATTAATAAAAACAACTTCTTCTCAATGTGATTAAAGACTGAGATTTAGAGGGAATGACAAGGGAGCATTTAAAATAACCAGAAAACTGTGAATTTTAAATGGGACCCCAAGAAATATTTTGAAGGATGGGCAGTGTATATCAGTAAAAAAAAAAATCAGGTTGGGTGGGAAATTTAAATAAAAGTCCATAAAATACAAAGGTGTTTCCTTCAAAGTCTCCAAAAATATATAAAACTCCTCGGTATAGTAGATAATTGATTTTTTTTATTAAATGTAAAGAAGAAAACCCAAATAACCAAAGGAGTTTAAAGATTATAAATTTAAATTGGGTTAAAGGAAATGATCTGGGCTCAATACTTCCAAAACTAAATTTATCAACCTCCTATTAGTGTGTTAAAGGAACTGAAATTTTGCAAAATGCTCAAGAGAAAACCCCAAAAGTGAAAAGTTTTAAAATTTGAAATTAAAAAAGGGATAAATGGTGGTGAGCTGGGGAGTGAGAAGTCATTTTAAAACCTATAGATAACACCATCTTTCTATATGGAAGACAATAGAAATTTCGCAGATAACTAAAAAAGTATTCGTATTAGTGTAGACATATAGAAAATAGGAAAGGAAGGTAGGTTAAGTGGGAGTAAAGGAGCTTTTAACTAAAAATAAAACAATATTTTAAGTGAGATATAAAACTGAAATTTGCCAGAAATATAAAGTTATTACTCCACTAGCAAAAAAATTGTTGACTATTTACTATTTACAACGGGGCCTAAAAATGGGTAGGAAGGGGGTTAGTAGAGTAAAATTTCTACAAAATTATTTTAAAGTTTTCCTTTAGAAATGGAAGAAAATTTAAATTTGACTAGTTTTTAAAAGGACAGCCCCTATACTAACCATAGAAGCTGGGAAGTTTGTAATATAAAAATGGGGGCGAAAAATGGCATGAAGGAAAAAAAAACTTCTTTACATGGTAAATAATTTGAATATTTTATAGGCAGACGAGAATAATCTACAAATAAACGAACACAAAAACTAAAGATTATATTAAAGATAATCCATTGCAATTACGATAGCTGAACCGTGATTCTCTTCAGAAAACTATGATGCTCGGTATGTAACATGTTTATGTAACTGAGGATATTATTTATTTATTTTCTTTGGTGAACTGTGATGCTCTTTTATCCTAGATACTTCGGTAACAATGTATATAAAGTTCGTTTATATTATTTTATGATCTTGCTTAGATTGATATTTTATTGTTAATGGGCTACGTTTGTTTGTGCATCTAGTTTGTAAACAAGGTTATTTTCTGTCACAAATACTTAACATAGTTTAATTTATTAATTACCATGATTGGTGTGTGATTGCCATAGTTATCTCAGTAATGTACAACGTGGAACCATCAAAAATTGGGCAGCTGGGGGTAGAACGTTCTAATTTGTTATAGTTTTGTTAACGTTTAACCATGGGGATAGCTGGTAAAACTGATAGTATATGTATACAATCTAGTAATGAAACAACAAATAAATGGTGACCTGGTGGTCTAGAGGTAAGGTGTCGGACTGCTGTTCTGGGGTTCCGGGGTCAATCCTCGGTCCCGGCACAGCTTTATCTGATTGCCAAACCCTTCCTTCACCTCTGATGAGACATGTATTAATCACAACTTGTGAATGTGGGGAATGCCAGGCCTCCACCATGGTTCGGATTCCACGTTAAACTGTAGGTCCTTCATTTCACCTCACAATCACCCTACCATTACATATTAGCGTAAGTGCGTATAAACCGAATGGGTAGTAAGACGCGGTGCTTATATTAATAATAATACTAATAAAAATAAATAAACACGACTGTTTGTCAGTATAAACAATAGCAAAAACATGATACTAGAGAAGTTACCTGCATTTCTTGTAATACCTTGAATACTATCAGACATTAAATAATTTTTAAATATCTCAAACTTGCATTAAAACGTGTATAACGAAAAATACGATAATAATAAATGTGAAAGAAAGTATCCAAATGATCATTAGGACAATGGTATACCTGCAGAAAGTAAAACCAGACAGCCTTTAGCTGTAAGCCTATTTGAAATACAGGTAAAGCGCAGAACTTATGGTACAGCGGGTGACTGTATATGAAAGGAGCGGAAGAGAATAACAGTACATGAAAGAGATGGAGCGAACAACAAAGTCAAGGAGTGGAGTAGAGAAGACTCCTGTGTGTGGACATGTGCCAACTCGAGCAAGGTCAAATAGAATCAAGACAAGAACAAATTGGCATACGCTTCCATCTCGCTTCTTGTCACGATTTACAACACATGGATACCTTTTTCTAGCTAAGCTTTTTAGAGTTCCTCTTCGCGATTCTTTGTCGCTCTACTTTATCATTCTTTTATTGGTTCTTCTATTTATATTAAAGCTTTTTATCTATACATATTTTACATTAATCTGCAAATATATGGATGTTTTGACAGAGGGCCTGACATAATAAAAAAGAGATTGGAGTTTTTTTTTAAAGAGTCTTGATAGATTCTCACCAAACCCACAAAATGTATCAATTGTCGCCGGGCTTTACTATATTCCATTCACGGTAGGAATTACTCTCTGAAAGGTCTTTTTTTCCTACCAATATCCTACTATATAGTAGATTTATGGTAGGGAAAAAGGCCTTTCAGAAGTCAATTCCTACCGTGAATGGAATATACAGACCCTGTTATTTGGACAAACAGTAATGTTCACTTAGACAAGTTCTCGTTTAGTTACTATGAATAATATGTTTGATTTAAGATGCGTGTATCTACATATTTTTAATTATATCTACAAGGACAAATGACATGACACGCAACAAGGTCAGTCAGTGACTCATTACCTCACCCACGATTATGGCCACTAAACCCTTTACAAGGGAAGACATAAAATGAAAAAATAAAATTTTCTTGAACACGACGTTCGTCCTATAAGAAACATTTTAAACTAAATCTATAATATAATAACACTTACTGAAACTTCCGATTATTTACGATTTTGTTTAAGGTTTTTTTTTTCAATATTTATGGCAATGTTTTGCTAACTGAGGTAAATAAGGAATTCTGGCAGAGGAGAAGTGTTTGGAATGTTTTTACTTTTGAAATTGAGTGTTTAATGTCCATCCATTTCAATAAAAGGAAGCTTTGGACAAATCATTATATTCTTCTTCAAGACGATGAGAACGTTGCAGATGTGTGTCAGTTGGTCATCTCGCCATCATCGTTTATTGGGAGTCTCTCTAAGGTATATATGCATGAAAGAACTCGGGATGCAATGACTTACGTGAGAAACGACGGTTGAACTGATCGTTTTGTAACTTTTGTATGCATTCCTTCGAAAAGGGAAATAACAGAACATTTAATACATTCTTAAAAATCTCATGACCAACACAATGATTTGGCAAGAGCTTTCCATTTAAAATTGCAAAAACTTAAAAACTTGATCATGAAAGGTATGATTTTTTGTGCATGTCGTCTTATATACACAATAGACTGGCAAAATCAGGAACTAACTCAAATACATTTATTAGTTTAGGGATGGAATTAGAAGTAGCGAAATTGATTCCTTCAAAAGTGCACGAGTCCCTGATCAAAATTATGACAAAGAATTGTATTATATTGTATCCAAACCCATGATCTATGCTTCTTGCAGGTTCTTCCATCCCAAGTCACCATGCATGAAGTCAAACGTATGCAGCAAAAAAATCCCGAACATTTCCTTAGTGATCCTTTAATAAGAGAAGATAGTTACTCGAAATAGCTATCGGCGTAGAGCTCCAGAGAACGGTGGGGCGAATGCCAACGTCAATAAAAGGAAAGGCTAAGTTCAAAACGACAGTCAGTGGGTCGTTCCCTATAATGCAGTTTTGCTAAGTACATTCAATGCGCATATAAAAGTTGAATTTTGTGGTTCACTAAAGTACATAAAATATGTGTGTAGCTACGTGGATAAATGCGGTCACTAAAGCATGTTCTCAGTTCAAGTTTCACGTAATGAAATATATATTTATCAATCCGGTCAATAAATTAGTACAATTGAGGCTGTTTGGCTGACAAAATAAATGATGATTGAAAAGTTGTGTAAGAATAAAACATTTTTGAGAGATTCTCGAAGTTTGTTTTAAGATTTAGTGAAAAACTAAGCAAAACTTTTATGAGACTTACTTGATAATTTTTTTTTATAATTTCAACAAACTGTTATAGAGTGTGCTGCCATTTTAATATTCAACTAGTTTTTTATTCATTTATAAAATTAGCTTTGCTTGGTCTATCTTCAGACACAAACAGGATGTTGAGTATGTGATGAAAGAGATCATGAGATGTGGTTGAAGGGAAGCGAGGAGACCCGAACACACATGAAAAGTCCAAAAGTCGGTGCACTGAATTGATGTGCCGTCCAATGCAAGTCAGAGGGAGCAGATCCCTCAAAGTGGGCACTAACCTTTTTTTTATATAGTTGTAAAGACATCTTAAAATATATTTCCTAAATATTTATATTTGACTATAAATAATCTTATAAAAGATTGAATTAACAGTTTAATACGTTAGACGTTGACAAATATTTTCACTAGTCATGAGCCACTCAAATTTAGTCAATCTAAAAGAGTTAAAGATAATTATTATAAAACTGGTAGAGGTTTAAACTTCCCAATAGATAAAGGTTTTATTTTCTGTTACAATTCACATCAACAATAATTAATTAAAACAAGATGGTTATTATTGTGGTGTTATGACCAAAAAAAATTAAAAGAGTACACTCTAGAAGTATTGGTCTATAATTATGTATTGTTGAGTTGTAGATATTTAAAGCTTTCGTTTTAATAAAAGGTTTTGGATGGTGTACATGTTGCACACCTTGCTTTAGTGAGCAATTTATGGGTCTTAAAGAAAATTTTGAACATATTAAAAATAAACGTCATTATTGTTAATGAATTTATATATTTTTGAAATTAATCAATGAGCTCTCCTTTAAAATCTCGTCAATTTATCTCCTAGCGTCACTCTGGTGTGAGCATACATTCATTATAACATTGCCATTAAGTATGGAAAGGTCCGGCTACTTGTATAACGTTTTGATACAATCCAACTTGTGTGGATACTAGGGGTATTTAACTGAGATTACAAAGGCATTATCAGATTTTAGGTTGGATTATGTTGTGTTAAATGGCTTTATTATTTAAGTTTTCATCCATTAAAATTCTATGTTTCATAATGGAAAAATAGAGACGTATTTTGACTTGATAAATATAGAATGACTATGATATCTTACTTGTCATTGCAAAAGAGAATAAATAGTGTGAAGTGATTTTTAATTTGTAAGTCCCTGCACTAATGCCATGTCTCGCATGATCGTAAATAAATACATTTTTTTAAAGTAAGAACAGTTTGTTTATTAAGCTTAGTTTTTTTATTTAGCACCACGTCTTACTACTCGTTCGTGTTATACACTTAAGTAATAATTACACTAATGGATTAGGAATTGGGGAGGTTGAATTTAGAGGAGGTGAGCTCACATTTGCGTGGAGGGAGAGTGGAAAACCATTTAGGACCCCCCCCCCTAGTTCACCCGACCGACATTCGAACCTCAATCTCCCAGTCCTCGGTGGTCTAGCTCAACACGACTAGCGCATTAGCTAACTACGCCACCGAGGTGGGTTTAAGCTTTGTTAAAATTCTTCATAGTTTTATAGTTGGATTAAAAGAAAACACTTATTATGAGCACATTTTGTTACTTAAATCATTACCACAACAAGCCTTTAAACCGCCTCGGTGGCGTAGTTGGCTAACACACTAGTTTCGTGTTGAGCTAGACTGCTGAGGACGGGAATATCAAGGTTTGAATCTCAATCGGGTGAACTGGGGGTGGTTTTTTCTAAATGATTTTCCCCTCTCTCTCCAAAGAAATGAGGATTTACTTCCTCTAAATTCAACCTTCCCAATTCCTAATCCATTAGCATAATTAGTACTAAGCGTATATCCGCATAGGTAGTTAGACGCAGTGCTAAATAAATAAACACGCCTTTATTTTTATAATGCTGCGCTTCTAAAAGAAAACATTCTAATGACAATAGGAGCAAAATATGCTACGTAAATTATTTTTTAGAGTTTTACATGATACATTATTTTTCAAAATTGTAAATGCTTCTGAAAACCGTAAAATGAGATGTGTCCCAGTAGGAGTAAGACAAATAGTCAAAAGTCATAGTGAAAAAAAAAACACTCGATCATACAATGTCATTACCTCGATATTAATTTGTACCAGCGTAAAAAAAATGTTAATATTTTAAAATTATTATAAGTATTAATTATTAAAATGTAATATCAAAACAATTATTTTATTGAGGCACAAGTAAATCTAATAATATTGTCTGAAACATATCAACCATGAAAATATTTTTTTTAATCAGGCGTTTTTAATAAAATCCTTAGTTAGAATGAAATTTTTAAGTTCAGTTTACATTTGATTTTTATATAAATTAATATCTGAAGATCAGAATGCTTTACCCTTATAACTATGAATTTACGTCCTTTGAGTATTTTTAAATAATAGTTTTTGGTAGATTATATTTCAATTCATCTTCATTTTTTTAATTGTAAATTATAAGCTTGCAAATTATGTTAATACTAATATATTTAGAAAATTAGACAAGTTTTCTCATTTATTTGAGTTTTCTTTGCTATACACTTTTAAGTAGTATTTGCTCAAACATCACTATTTATTGCCTGGTACTTCAAGATATCTACTGTAGATAGTGATAGCTATGGTCTAATTACAGCTTTAGGAGCACAATAAAATGACAGATAAATCAATTAATCAATCTTTTTAGCCAGATATATTTTCAAACGTTTGAAAGTCTGTTAGTCTTAGATGTTGCCTTTTAATTTAGTTATAAGAATTCTGCTGATATTGCTACGCTCACGTCAAACCTTGAAATGGTCTGATTAAGAGACAATAATCCTGGTTCCGTTGTGTTTCGGTATGAGATTACCTAAAATATCAAAATATATCCACTTTCATCGTAGTATATACGAAAAGTAAATATTTAATCCAACGGTTGTCTTTAGTAAGTGACTGAAAATACAAAATATTTTTCAAAAACAATATAAGGCCTAGCCTTAGTTGCTACATACTAGACCCTCCAATTATTTTCCAGTATATAGCATTTTAAATTCTTATAAAATTTAAAATTCAAAACAAACCATTTATACTATAATGTATATTGATATTTGGCTGCAATTAGTTTTAATGCATAATCATTACGGAAATATAATAGAAGTCAAAGATATCTAAGGTGAAAACTAACAATAGAATGAAATCGCCTTTATAATTAGTTATAACTCTATATTTAAATAAATACTACCATTACATAGTAATGTAATGACTAAAAAGGTTATCCTTTACTTACAAAACGGTAAACTTCCTGAAACAAGTATTTTGTAATACACCTATTTAAATAATGTTAAGACTTATTACATAAACATCTAACGCGCATGGAAGAAGGTAAGGAAATATAGATGGAAACATAAAAGAAACAAAAAAAAAATTACTGAATTACATTGAAAAAAAGAAAACAATTCACACTTTACATTGCTGCCAATGGACAAAGAGGTAATGGCTGCATCTTCAAGGAAATCGATCGTTACCGCCCAATCCTACGACCTAGGTTTCATTCTATCGAAATCTATAATTCTAACGAGCAGGAATATAACACTTAGATAATTTATTTATAAAAAAAATTTTATATGTAGGTTTAGGTACAAGGCTTATCAGCTATAATGGTAGAATAATTTTTTCATTCCTTACCACAAATTAAATGTTTTAAAATAGATTTTTATATGATAAAATTATTTTTCAAAGTCATTTGTTGCAATAAAAACAATTTGAAAACCTATGGTAGAATTTGGAAATTAATGTTTCGGTATCTTCTGGGATTATTCTAAATTGGGATCATCTCTAGGGTGTAGCTACTTTGAGGAAACTTGTATAAAATATTTTGAACAATATTTTAACCTCTACTTAAAACTAGATTTCTCTTTAATTAACTTCCACTATACAATATATAACTTGCTGTGTAAGCCTAAAATACCACGCTGGCAATTTTCAAATAGAAAACTATTATACGTTATTCAAATATAATTTAACAATATTAATTATTAAATAGTTACATATAGCACTATAGTTAAGTTTGCTTCAATGAAACTGTATCAAATTACTCAATATATTACAAAATAAATTTGGTTTGTTAAAAACAAATGTAACTTTATTAAAGGAAGTTGTATAACTCAATTACCACAAAGTTCACAAAAACAAATGTAATTATTTGTATTAAACAAATATGATGTATATAATTATTAAATAACGTTTCAAAACTTAAAATTATCATATACATAGAAAATAAGTACACCTACATGTGAATACAAAACTTTTCTATGGTAATCCAAGCTGGTGGGTAGGAAAAAAAACACCAATCAGGTTTTTTCAATGGTAGGAAGGTTCGAATCCCGTTTGGGTGTACTGAGGTGTTAACTCCTAAATGGTTCCATAATATTTAAAAAGGGAAATAAGGATCCATTTCTTGCAAAACGTTACCTTCCTTATCCATAACCTGATATGTGATAATGTTGATAGCCCGGATATTTAGTAACACGTTAATAGCCGTATACTACTGTAAACACGATTATCCAGGGCACCCGCTCCAACCACATGTATCTTAAAAAAACACCTGAAGTTTAGTAAATGCTGTAATTTTTTTTTGCTGATATATATATATATATATATATGCACTGTAAATGGTGAAATTTTAGAAATACATGGACTGAAAACCTGAGCTGGGAGCAAACTACTGTATTTATTAAAATTAATTTATTTGAAAAGTATCATTGTCTCAGTGTTCTTACATGTGCTATTGTAAGATCTTTAAATACTTCATTTGGCGAGTACTTACACAGTGTATGTATAAAGTTATCGTCAAATAATTATTTAATGTATGACTGTTGACGCCATTATTTCCATGATATTTAAAAAACCTTTTTTTTTAGTACTGCGTCTTACCACCCATTTGGGCTATAATCTTACATCATCAAAATTTTTGGCTCTAATTCTCAAGGGGTACGGTTAATACACACGAATAAATGTGATTTAATTGTAAATTACATTTATTTATTTTTCTAAATAGTAACCAAAATAAATAAAAGAAATCTAAAATGTTTGTCAAAAAATATAAGTATGCCTTTCCAAAGTACTTATAACGCTTAAGATTTCCAGAAGATGATGTCATGGGTGGACTCAATGTGCATCAGTGTTCGATGGATAATCTTATTACAAACAAACGGGCTTAGGAGGTTGTGAGTGGCTGGGATGGAGTGGAACCACCTGATATTGCAAAGGAAGTGTTATTTCCTTAGCTATTAGAGTCAAATTTAATATTTTTAAATAATTTATCGGATTAAAATATGTAAACCATCACAGATATTAATAAAGTTTTGGTATGAGAATCAGTAAATGTTAGGTGAGGGGAGGTCAGGGAAAACTAATTTTTTACCCTGTAATTTGTACTAATACATTTAACACAAGGGTTGATAACTAATTATTTTAGGGGGGTAAATATGAGTATTTAAATCTATATCTAGTGAACCAAAATTCGCTGATAGGTTGGAAAAACTGCGGAAGTAAATCACAACAGCAAAAATAAGACACAATGCATCCAGATAGGATTTGAGATAAATAAAATATTGACACCCTGGGTCCTGGTCAGTATAGGGTGCCAACCACCATACAAACCAATAAAATTACATTCAAAATAAACATCTAACTCAATCTAGCAGAATTCTCTTAACTAAATCTACCAAATTATTTTATAAAGTGGCCCATCATAAGAGATACATAACGACATAATTATATCGAATCCTTTTACTAAGAAACGGTTTTTTTTAAAATTTTAACATAATTATCTGTTTAATAAAAAATTATCCGATACATGTATCATAATGGTATCTTAATGATATTAAAGTTATATTAAGTAATATCTAGTAGATATTTAAATTTTTATTATATTATAGCTATAATATAAATTCTAACATGTAACAATACTCAATATTGACCATGCATTACGTCTGAAATATTTAATTTGTCATATATATTTATATATATAGTGTGTGTATATATATACATATATATGTGTGTAGTGTGTATGTATATATATGTGTGTAGTATATATATATATATATATAT
>CABFVX010003839.1:0-13284 GCA_902151425.1 Timema shepardi | reverse complement strand
TATATATATATATATATATATATATATATATATATATATATATATATATATAAAACATAGATCATTTTTACTAGTTATATCTCCAGAGTAAAAAAGGGTTATTATGGTTTGTTCAAATATAGTTTTTTTAAGTTCCGCGTTTTACTATCCGTTCAGGTTGTACGCATTCAAATATAGTTGGCTTAGTTTTTTATGATTGTGTAATGGTGGCAATCATACCACATTAATGTATTTTAAATTGTATTTAAATATAAAAATTATAAGATTTATTCATAAAATTTCAATTCCGTATCAATTCATTTAGTGTTTGGTTTAAAAATAAAAACTATCAATGAAATAATATTTGTTACAAATTAAAGTTTAATTTTATTCCAAGTGTAGACGTCATTAACTAATTAATCTTGCCAATGGTTTGATTTGGTGTAGCTCTCCACTTTTGCTTAACCTGGGCCAGATTTTGAAAATCTTTGTAAAATACCAGTGTAAATATTTATCTAAAAACTCAGCTTAAATATTTTCAAGGAGCTCTAAGTGCCAAGCCATAATATTTTGGGGATGACATGGAAAACATCAGTAAGCTGATCACTCAAATTTTGTTTAAAGAAAGTCTCATTTTTGTGAAAATTCGATAAATCAATTTGTTTTTGGCTTTCTATTTGTTTTAAAATATTAAATGTAATGCCTGTAGTAAACGGTTTATTAGAGTTGCTTATTTTAACACGTTGTACCTAGTAAAATGGACAACTTTATTTTGTAAAATATCACAGCTAAACAACCTAAAATACATACAGCCCAAGGTCAAGTCAAGAAAGGAGTTACAACTTACTGCACGGCAGTAAAATTATCAAGGACATGTAATCCATTTAAGTTTTTGTGCTCATGAATGGTTTACGAGATAATTTTGAAACCATTCTAAGGTTCTAATTCATTTCAGAGTGATTAATGTATATTAACATAATTTATTTTAAGTATATATATATATATATATATTATAAATTCCAATAAAGAGAAACTCCGCACTATTTTGATTGTTTTTTTTATGTCTATGTTTTTTTCCTAGATATATGGTTTGTATTATCCGAATTATTTTGTTTGTCAATTAATATCGATACTTTGTTGAGTTGTTATTGAACGTTGCTTGAGTTTAAAATAATATTAATCATTTAATTTATAAGAAAAACAATTTATTAAATTTAAATTAACTTATTGTTTACGTTTTATTATTTTAATAACCTGTGTGAACACACAAACATGTGGAAAAAGCTTAAAAAATTATTTTCTATACACCAGTCGTTTAATGAACAGACAAATTGGGCAAGTCACAGAATCAAGTAACTTGTTTATGGCGATAATTGTATGTCACATACGTCGTTACTTATTTGAAATTGGTGCTCTCTCTAGTTTTTATCTTATTTATAATTTAATAAAGTAATAACTAATCATACATATTTCAAACTTTTAATAAATAAAAAACTAAATGTATAATGACAAATTCTAGAAATTCTCGTTAAAATAGAGACTACATTTTTCTACTAGTATTGAACAAATTGAATACCACGCGGAATCCACGTGTTCCCCTGTTCAGCCCTTGCTAAAAAGATTAGTGACACAAATACTGGTACGTTATTTCCTGTAACACCTAAAGGGGGGGAGTGACTGGATGAAAACATCTCACCTTGTTTCGGAAGCGGGCCTCTTGCTTGTCTTCCTAAGTACTGGATCAAGAAAGCATCGTATTGGAAACCAAATAGAGTTGGCTTGAAAAATAATCTAAACTAATTATTACGCCCAACACAGATAAATAAAATAATATTTGTGTTCAAAAAATATATACTAAAAAAACTTTGCCATGTGAACGTGATGATGCGCTCTGGTGCATTCATAGGAGACAAATGCAGTTGAGCGGGCGCGTTAGCTATTCGTCGTCAACCGAGATCGGCACAGGACGGTCGGGTCTGTTCCTGACCTGTCTCAATACACCCAGCTTTAAGGTTTCCCCCCAAATGCACTTGATGTCGCTGCGCTTTCCACCCGCCACTGCACATGCGCGCGCTATCGCCGCCGACACTTGATGCATTCCGAGGCCAGATTACACTATCACGTCTGTCTCGTGGGCTTATGACACCTTCCCATTGTGATGGCACTATTTAAAGTTTGTACTTTGTAGTTTTGTAAAATGATGCTAAGGTTTTAATACACTTAGTATTCCGGTAGTTTTTATGCTTTATACTATGTTGGGATTTTTTTTTAAATTTTTTCATTGAATTTAATAATATTTTGATAAATTATATTTTTAATTAATACAATTTTTACAAATAGCTTATTACTATATTGAAATTATATCAGTACAAGTGAGGAAAGTTTGTAAAGTAATACATTATTTTATTTGAAAATGTGGTTAATAATCACTAATTATAAAAAGTCTAAGATTTGTGACCAGACAACGTATATTTTCCCAAGAGAGTATATTTACGAAAAGGCTGTAAATATTAAGAAACAATTTTTTTTGTTTATTCTAGTAAATTTAGTTGAAGTTATGTTGTTTCTCCTCCAAATTTCGAAGGGGGTAGGGTAGTGTTGCAGTTTAGACAGCGACCTAGAGTATGTCGGCCCTGGAGTGTGATTGGTCTCAGCCCGCTAGTGTGTACTGAGCAACTCGAAAACTCCATAAAGCTGACGGGGTATGACCATGGTGTTGGCTAGCTATTGACGCCAACCAGCTTGAAAAAGAGGTGTATGCTTCTCTCTTTGTCAGAAATATGCACTATTCTTAAACACAAGACTGAAATAATTATGTGTTTACTTATAAAAAAAACTCAATAAAAAGTCACTAATAATTGTATTATTAAATTTTCTCGTCGTGCTAGAAGACACAATAATAATGTAGGGCCATGTGAGGTGATCAATTTTTTTATTTAATTAAAAAATCCTTTAGTAAAATATTAAATAATAATCGCTTTATCTATGCCAAAAATATCGTTATTTAAAAAATAAAAATACATAGCAATTTGAAGCTCTTTCTATTTCATTTGGCATATTAATAAACCGTAGAAGACTGGAATTGAAACCCTTATGATACAACTATTTGTTTGGAAAGCAAAGTTAGTAAAACACAAATATAAAGAACTATCGAATAAATAATACTCGAGTCACCTTCATGTTTTACATTGTAAACAAAATCACTTGACATAAACAATCGAAACTTAAATATTATTTGTTTTAAATGTATCATTGCTAGAAAAAAATATTGATATAAATATTTCATATGAATATCCGTACTAAATTTTATCACCTTCGTTAATTATTTTACCTTGACAATGAATGGTACGCAAAAACACATATATAAAGTTTGGCCCTTTATAACTCGTATACTGTCATTATTTGAAATAATTAAGTCACTATTTATAGCTTATAATTATACACTTGTTAAAATTCTGCAGTAAAATTTTGATGGTCGAATGACCTTAAGTTAACTAAGTGTGCGATCAATCGAAAGTAATGAAAGGTTCTCTTAAACTTGAACTTGATGAGCGTTGCAGTGTATATGTAAAGTGGAGCAGCAAAGTGTAGCCAGTTGCGGTGAACATTATATTCAGGCGCTAAGTCAGATTCGAATATTCAATCTTATGTACTGTACATCGCTACCGAATAAATTGATAATTGGGAAGAAATTAATTAGTTACTAGATCATTGAAATAGTACAATCTACAAATACTATTGTTGTATATTTATATTAAAAGGGGAATTGAAATATTTTTTAAACCACATCTTATTATTTGTAGAAAATCATTAATCATGATAGTACTAAATTAAAAATAAATGTTTTGTTGTAGAGCAAGATATTATTAAATAGTATTTATTATTTAAGTTTTGCTAACAATTAATATTTTTTTCTATAATCCCTAAAAACATTCAATTTTACACTATAGCTAATGCAGCGTACACATAACCCCGGTAAAATTATGGTCAATGTACTAAGCATGGAAATAACTGTAAAAAGTACAATAAGATTGGAACTAAACCGCACCCATCAATATGTGGTTCAAGTGATTTATAAAATGTACTGTATTATTTTAGAAAAATTATCGTATATATATGTATATATCATATATCTGAATGTTTTTGTTAGACAAATGTATTTAAAAACGCTGCTTTCTTGGGAAATTATGGAGCTACTTTGAGAAGTGGGTTTCCTCTTGACCTGACGCACCTAAGCAATCTAAGCACGATCACACTTATACATCAATGTACGAAATAAAAAGAGAGTGAATAATATGAGCAATTCACCTTGCGAGCGAGGCCTCTTGTTTAGCTTCTGATAACCCTTCCCCTCTTCCTTTGACGAGTCTACACATTCCCCAAACTATCTTTGCCTTGAAAACATTGACTTGCTTTCTAATATTACATGTTTCTTGTTTGCTATTCTAGATATACATATGCTATCATAAACTTGTTTAAAAAATTATTTCAAGTTAAAAACAGTAATTTTGGGGTGCTGTAGGAATGTTTTTAGGATTATTTGTTACTTTTTTTGTCAACGTTATATCTATAAAACTTGCTGAATATAACGTAAATTCATTAGCATGGGAGCTCCTATGTTGACTTGCTGTGACGTCACAGGTAGGTAACGTCCTTAAACAAAAACCATCTCCACCAAATTAATAAATATTTTCCCCCTTCAGTCCTTCGCTTTTCTAAGACCGAAAAACTGTTATTTATTATAATTTGATGTTAATAAAGGATTTGATTTCTGACGTCATGGTTTGATTCATTGTGTCTGTATCATACTTTCAAGTCTGTATTAATACAATGAATTTGTTTGAGTGTAATGAGCATTGCGGGATATCGACCGCACGCAGAGGTCTGACACTTAAATCAGTAACCTTTGTGCACAAACGTGTCCACCTAGAAACCAGAATGTTAATATTTTGCTTAGATTTCTTTAAATTAAATAAAATCCGGTAAAAAAAAGGCCACGAGTACGAAGGGCTGCACCACATTTAAAGTTACCTTCCACGTACAGCCATCAAACTAAAAACATTTCTCTCGGGCAACACCGGGAACCCCAACGTGTTGAAAATAAATAAACATGTTTAGTTAAAGCTTAGTACCTACACTTACATTCAATAAGAACATCCCAATTCAAAGATTTTTTAAATTTAATTAACGCAAATATTCATGGGAATGTTACATCTCAGTCTGCATATGTCTTCATTTTTGATTCTGGTCGGGTGTAATGAGGGTGGTTTTTTCCTAAAGAGTTTCCCACTCTCTCTCAAGGAAAATTCAGGTAAACTTCCACTGAACTCAATCTTCCTCACACCTTACCCATTAGCATCATTATTATATGAGCGTATAACCCGATAGTGTAGAATACCCTTGGTAAAAATAAAATAATTTGATGTAGCAACGAAATTATAGTGAAGGACCACCACGTTCAATGGCAATGTATAGTCATTATTTTTCTACAGAGAGTACAGTTATTTTAAGACAAAAACGTTCAAAATTATTTTAAAATGTTTGGTTTAGTTTTAATATCGCATATATGTTCTATGACAAATATTTCTTAAGTGACTATATCTATTATTTGATGAGTTGTTGTTGAGTTAAGTGATTATTATGACAAATTAATGTGTTTTGATAGTCATTTAAAAATTATTTTAAAATCATACTTACTCACGAATGATATAGTGTATTAGTGACGAAATAATATTTACGTAGTTCAAATAATAATTTTAGATGTACGATAATAGCTGGGCAGTATAAACTAAATTCAACAAGTCTGTGAAGGTGTGCTAAATTGAACATTTTAACAAAATAAATTACTACCATAAGTTGCACACCTGTAACGTCAAGACGATAGGATATCCCATGTTAGCGAATTTACGTTTTAATCAGCAAGTTTTATAGATATAACGTTGAAACAAAAACCATACATTCTTAAATAATTCTAAAATAGTTTTTATATATATAAATCATCTGCAACTTAGGCTATTTGGCTTGGTCTCTAAAATGAACTGTAGAAATCTTCCCACCAGGAAGTAGATTAAAAAAGTTCTTGGAAGCTAATGTCTATCTAGAATAGGAAACAAGGAAAATTAAAATTTAGAAAGAAATTCAAAGTTTTCAAGGCACAAATAGTATAGTGAGTGTGTAAACTCGTAGAAGGAAAAGGGGAAAGGTTATCAGCAGATAAACAAGAGGCCTCGCTGGGTGAACTGCTAATTTCCCCCCATATCCCCCCCTACCATTCTATTTCTATTCCGTATTGGTGTATGAATGTGATAGAGCTTATTGTGCTTGTGTGCATCAAGTTAAGCTTCAGCCCAGTTTACAAAACAGCCTAGAGATCTCAAAGTACGCAGAGTAGTTAAATTAAATCAAACAATAGAATTATTTTTATTTTTAGTTTGGCTTGCCTATGATGGAAAAGTAAAGCTAAAGAATAAGAGCCATATGATTGCGCTGGATAGTAAGGAGGAACGAATTTAAGGTTACGTTTTCATCCAATCAACTTTATATCTCTAATTGCTATAAAATATGTTACCTAAGTCTCATATTATTATTTTTACACCATATGCTACTACCCACTCTATCTATATGCTCTTTAATCCGCGCTATGGAAAGTAGTGCTGAGTAAGATATGATTTATATGACATTTACCCGCATGTGTGGAAAGAGGGTGGGAAATCATTTAGGAAAACCACCTTTTAACAGCAACTAGGATTTGAACCATTACCTCCTAGCCTACGGCAGGGTATAAGAGAGTAACTTGACGTATAGTCCACTTGTCTACAAATATATAGATCCTTTGAGGCCGTTCATGATTAAAGTGTTTGTATGCAGATGACAAATGAGCTATTAGGATACGCAGATGATTTCGATTTGACATGTAATAAATAATAAGTAAACTGTTGTAAAAATGCATAATATATTTTAGAAGCTAGCAAGGAAATAGGTTTGGAAGTTAACGTTGAAAAGACGAAGTGTAAGATCATTTATTACACAAAGAACTCAGATTAAGGACAATAATTTATATATTACTGGGAACAACGTATCATTTGACGTGGTTAATGAGTTTAAATATTTAGGGACAATTTTAACTAGCAATAACGACATTAGAGAGGAAATTAGTAAAAGAATACAGTAGGGAAATGCATGCTATTGCTCGGTCAATAAGTTGTTAACTTCTCGCCTGATGTCATGGAATGTAAAACTCAGAATATATAAACAATTTTACCGTTTGTTATTTATCGTTGTGAAACATGATATCTTTCTTACCTTACCTGACAAAAATAAATGGATGATGTCCAAACAGGGATGAAGATACTGGGTAGTGGAGGAAGTTACATATTTATGAGTTATCTATCCTGTACCCACCACAAAACGTTAATAAAATAATCAAATCTCGCAGATTACGGTGCACAAGACATAAAGTGCAAATGGGAGAATCTATAACCATACTCAGGGTATTTACGAAGATGGGAGGATAACATTAGAACAGATCTGAAAGAGATAAGGTGTAATGAGGTGAACTGGATTGAACTATCCCAAGAGGGGAATGGGTGATATACTTTTTTAAGTGCAACAATGAGCTTTCGAGTTCTTGGTATCATAGAGTTAATAAGTAAGAAAATAAGATAACAAATGAGTGGGTATATTTTCCACCATTTTGTGCCACTCTTTCTAATCTCATAAAGTGAGTACAAATAATTTGAACCTTCTATAATTCAAACCGAGTCTTCTGAAAGGTGTCTGGGCATCCATCGTATAAACAACACAGAGGAGCATAGAAAGGGTATTGATTAGCATAGTCATTCATATGACGCTTACCCTCGAAAGTAGAAAGCTTATCTTGCTCTATTCCACTAAGATGTAGCTCGTAAGATAGGGCCATAGTTAAATAAAACCAAGTAAACTCGACTCCCTTTTGCGTAAACAAAGAGCAAATGAACCCCAAAACAGTATTTATTACTTTTTTATTTTTTGTAGATTTTCATAATATGTCTAATAGCAAAAAACCGAACACAAAAAGTAATCAGTAATTTAAGAGATCTTTCATCTATTTGTATCCCATATAAAATGAATTAGGGTAAGATACAACATTTTCGAACTTTCACAGGCGCATGCAACTTGTGTATTTGCCTCTGTGTGCGTGATAACATTGACGCACGTTTCCCTCAATCCCTAACCTACCCCAATCCCCTATCCTATGCGCGCCCCTCTCAGTCCCGCGTCAGGTCGTTGACCCTGCTAGTAGCAGAGTTGTCCTATACTCTCCCCCTTTACCCCTCCATTCGCACCATACCTTGTCCACCACGTACTAGCAGCTGAAGGTACAGTCCAATTTTCGTAGAAAGACCGGGAGAAAAGTTTGTAGATTTCCTTTCACGTATTCATACGTCAAGTCATTTGATCTGTAGATGTAGCTAATGGTAGATATTATCAATACCTATAAAATTACACTAATAATATAGTAAAACGTTATTAAAATTGACTACAGAATATCTTTTTTTTTAACTGTTCTTCCTATAAAGATTGGACTATTTATACAAATATTTTTTATATGTATAGACATGGCCATAATAGATAATACATTTCATTCGTAATAGGTTTTTTTTTTCTCATTCTAATCACCTTCTCTCAGGACGTTATAGCAAGATTATCTTCCGGTAAATAGCCCTCAGTAGGCCTACACCCGGCCGGGACTCCTATCCTGACCTTCCCACCACAGTGGACCAAGAACAACGCTAGTCTAGCAACTCCAACCATTCGGTCATCAGCGCATTGTTGTATTTTGTTATTCTGGGAGGTTTGTTTTTAGTTTGAACAGGTTTACCAAACACGTTTATAATTATGTATTTTACTCGAAATAAGATATGTAAAAGTTAATAGGTTTGTCAGATGGGTGATATCTAAAGAAATATTCTGGATCACGTTGAGAGAAAAGCTGCTAAATCGACACCGAATACCTTTTCAAAATTCTATTTTTCTTGATTTCCAGTTGTTCCCAAAAGATGCAGATTTCTAAAACTTAGCCGTGATGGTAAAGCGAGAATTGTATGAAATATATTTTGCCATACTTTATTATTATACTTTATTTAAAATCTATATTTGGTTCAAATGTCCTTAGAACGTTTTGAAATACAAATAGGCAAACCACTGAATAGCAACTGTATCGAATAAGCACTACTTAAGTAAACCAAAGTTTTATTTTGTTGAATAAGTGGAAAGCAAATATGAATAAATGATAAAAAAAAAATTATGTTGGGACACTAATTTTCTTCATTTAAGCAACAATGAACTACTTCTTAAAATAGAATATATTTGTTTTAACTTAAAAATACTTATCTACTTAAAAAAATATTGTTAAAGCATGGTGTGGATTAAATCTAGTTATTTACAAACAATTCTTCCTTCAGCTGCTGCCAAAATGATTGTGTTCGAGCTTTAAAGTACACAAGTAACAAGCAAAGTATATATATATATATATATATGGATATAGATTAATTAAAAGTTACCCGCCTAGGTGGCGTAGTTTGCTAACGCGCTAGTCGTATTGAGTTCGACTGCTGAGGATGGTAAGATCGAGGCTCGAATCTCGGTCGGGTGAACTGGGGGTGGTTTTTCCTAAATTGCTTTCCACTCTCCCTCCACGCAGATGCGGATTCACTTCCTCTAATTCACCCTTCCCAATTCCTAATCCATTAGCGTAATTAGTACTTAAAGCGTATAACCCGAATGGGCAGTAAGACGTGGTGCTAAATATTATTATTTAAAAATTGGCTTTATTTTACGTACTTTAGTAAGACAAGGTGAATACAAAACTTTTATTATAAATTTCCCTGACTTTTCCAGGTTTTTCAGACATTAAAAAAATTCCAGACCTAACCTTTTTACGTGTTTTCTTGCTGAATGAGATTTTTTCGTTTATTATATTGATCACATATTTTCAAAAAATCCTAGGCTAACATAAATCAGCACTCTTATAAATTTTTGTTAATTCTATATTATTTAATTAGATATTATTTGTGTTCTTGTGTAAACGTGTTATAAAATAAACACTATACAACCAACTCATGTTAGAATAAAATATCTAGGCAATACACTTTGTTAACATCAAGAAACACTCTCATTTTTGTTTAAATGTTTAGGCGTAGAATTAATCAAACATTTAAATTTCCATATTTTTTATTAAATTACCTGACATCTGTTTTCCTTGACATCAAAGAATTCCCTGACCTTCCCTTCCAGGTTTTTCTTGTTTTCCCTGTCTGTAGCCGCCATGGGAGACGCTTCTGGTTTTTTAAAATTAATTCACTCTCTTAAGGTGGAATCCCCCCGCAACATTTTACATATATTTAAATGACATCACTCAAACAGTGCGTGCGGCGGCAAGGATTCTAATGAGAAAATGTGCCACGGAGCGTCTGGACACTGTGTGAAAAGACTTTGATGAGCTGCAACACCAGCAGTTCAGAGATATTCATTCAGCTCGATTGATTCGCTGTTGTATCTGACATTCCAGTGATTACTATTTTCATTAAATTACTGGAATTAAATCATTGTGGTCATACGTAGATCAATGTTGTGATAAATAAGTGTTTAATATGTTTGATGAAGATAAACTATGCATATAGCCCGAACGATAGTGAAACGCATTGATGCACAAAAAAAATTTATTTGATTTACTGATGATAGCTTAGGCTTATAAAGCATTATATTACAACAAAGACAAATTTTATGACGACATACTGGTTTGCGACAAATGCTGAAAAAAAAACAAAGCAAAAATGCTGAATGAACCAGGCTGGTTTCTAAATTATATCTACGTCTACAAAGTTGAAAATTCACCTTCTATTTATTAACTCTTACTATATGTCCAGAAACGTTGACAATTTCGGAGACGTATCACTTGTTTTTCAGCTTCTTCACATAATAAAAATTCAATAAAATCTAACATAATAATTATTTTATTTGCTCTTGAATAATAAAACTAGGGATGCACGTGAAGCATAACATATTTTGTTAGTCTTAACAGGATTTATGAGTTACAGTGAAGTACGTACTGGAGCTTCATTTGTTCTCACTTTCTAAAATAGGGGTACAATACGTATAATAGTTTGTTTTTTTAGTATTTACGATCCTTGCGTAAAAAAATAGCAATAAAGAACAGAAAAAAGATAGAAGATCCCCTTGATCTGAATTGCAATTTTGTAAGTGACAGTGAAAGCGACCTTGGCAGATTTCTTTCTAACAAGAGAAATCCCCCAAGGAGAGAGGACGCTCCCTTGGCTTGCGGTGAGGGTTGCAAGGAGACCTCGCGGCTTCCATTGGAGAGACTCCTGATAACACCATTACACCACAGATCGGGCGTGTGTTAGACGTACGCGATCACACCAGCAAAAAGAAGAGACTTGTATTAAACAATCTCGCACCCACCCCAACTCAACTTCTATTATTTATATTCATTCTTTATTAACCAGAACCTGGATGTGTAATAAAATAATCCTAATTATTAATTCGTGATATTTAATCTATGTAATATTTCATTTAAATCAAACCCAATATAACCATTGGCAGGGAACGTGAAAAAGTTAACGATAAAATATTTTCAAGATATGTGGATATTCCAGGCACGTAGAAAAACATAAAGGCACGCAAGATAATTCTAATATTCAAATCATATACCTTTAACAAATATAAGACCAATTAATTTGATAGGGTATAATATTTTGTTTCCACAACCTTAAGCATAATATTGTCTGATCAGCAGTGTAATTCATAAACTTCTTTGTGTCAAGTTTTTCTAGTTTTATAATCCTCTAAGTATATGTGCCATTTTCTCTCAAAATGATAACAGGTTTAACTATACTTTGGATCCACTGCCCTTTTACTATGTTTGTTCAAGCGAGTGTCTTGGTAACTGTTGAAACAATTTGGAAATATCGTTAAGCTTGGCAAATACATAACCCCTCTCCCACCCAACCCTGCCCCTTACAAAGACACCTCAAGTAAATTTCTGTTTGCTCACTTTAGGTAAATACTCTGGTAGATGTGTTTTCAAAACTAACAAAACCAAATTATGTTCATTTATTTAAAGTGGGGAAGTGGTTGTGACAGTAAAAACAAATTGAGGACCACCCTGGAATAACCACGGGAATAAGCCACACTATAAAGTAGTGGTTTTCAATACTGCTTCTCGGCAAGGGCCACAATTATTATGCATTTCATGGAATGGACCAGAGGATGTGAAAACTTAATTTGGTAAATTCGCATATACTCAAAACAAAAACTAAGTTACTCATAATATTATAGACATTTTTACTTTAACGACGTTGCCTATTCGAAGCTCTTGAAGCTTTTTTGTGAATTGGGTTGCATTTTAACTTTACACACCTAAGCAATATAAGCACTATCACACTTAGACACCAATGTACGAAATAAAAATAGAGATAATAAAATGAGCAGTTCACCTTGCAAGGCCTCTTGTTTGGCTGTTGATAACCCTTCCCCTCTTCCTCCAACGAGTTTACACAGTCACTACACTATTTTCACCTCGAAAACATTAACTTGCTTTTTAAAATTAAATTTTTCTTTCTTGATATTCTAGATATACACATGCTGACAAAGACTTTTTTAATATACATCCTGACAGGAAGACTCCTACAGGCTATTTTAATGACAAATCCTAATAACAATTATTGTGGAGAGATTATTAAAATAAATTTACAAAACAACGAGTTCAAGATAAAAATAATAATTTTGTGATGCTGTAAGACTAGTTTTATAATTATTTAAGAATTTGTTTTTGTCTCAATGCTATATCTTTAAAACTCGCTGAATAAAACGTGAATTCACTTACATGGGAAATCTTATTGTGACTTGCGAAATCACAGCTAGGCAACGTCCTTGAGATATATGTTTGCTGCAAAACGGTGTTAGATATATTTCATTGTAGTTTAATTATTTAGCCGACCCGCCTTGGTGGTGTAGTTTGCTAACGCTATAGTCAATTTAAGCTAGGCTGCCGAGGACATCGAGGTTCGAATCTCAGTCGGATGAACTGTGAGTGGTTTTTCCTAAATGGTTTTCCACTATTTTTCACGCAAATGCGGGTTTAATTCTTCTAAATTAAACTTTCTTCATTTCTAATCCATTAGCGTAATTAGTGCTTAAACGTATAATTCAAACGAGTAGTAAGACGCGGTGCTTTTTTTTTATGTATATATATTTAGCTCGGGCCAGACTGACATCCTTTGCGAGCCACCTATTGAGTACCAG
>CABFVX010003838.1:20920-77107 GCA_902151425.1 Timema shepardi | reverse complement strand
TATTATTATTATCATGCAGTATTAATATGCCGCACGGTATTACACGGGTCGGACAATGGCCAGTCGAGTATCGGTGCTTGGTAGCGGCCTCGTTGCTGGCACATGGATGTCTGGCGATAATGAAACAAAACTAGTAATCATTATTAGTTCATTTATCCAGCAGTCGCGCTGCTTGTTTAGTATTCCACTGGAATCCTTAGCACAGTGATGGTGACGACCTTATTTGTTTTTTTAGAATTATCGACCATCGTCGGGCAACCTGGAACTTGTGCTAGTGGTTCTCTCTACCGGCCCAATGGGGAACTCACTTTTCTTACACTAGTAATCTTGTGTTCACAAACAATTTATTTTCTTTATTTGATGATATTTTGTTGAATGTTTTAACTGGTTCCACAATTTTTGGTTCAATAAAATTAAGAATAAACTGAAAGGTCATTTTTTGACATTCTTAAGTGGCTTTAAAAACTCCCTAGATAGGCCTAAATGTTGAAAGTAGCTTTGGTGAGGGTGCTCTTGATTCCAAGGTTGCACTCGGTATATTCTCCTCATTCTCCCTGTCACAAACCAATCACTACCACTGTCGTCAGCTGACAAGAGACAGCATCGTTCCTCAACACAAAACACGAAAGATTCGACTCGCAACTAAACTCTCGTGACAGTATCTTACAGCAGTGTGAACATCCGTGTGCCAGCCTCAGCGAGCCCTTAGATCGGACCATCTTCACCCGCTTTGGTGGTCAAACTGTCCGAGTCGGGGATGAGCAAAATATGGCCCGCTAGATTTAAACAATTCCCTTTCGGGAAAAATACCCAAGGTACCAGCCGGGAATCCAACCCGGGGCCCCTAAGCTCGTAGGCAGGTGCATTTACCAACACTCCACGAGGCCAGTTAGCGTTTTAATAACGGGTGTTACGATTTTCAAGTATGAGTTATGAGTGTCTGGGACCTAAGAATTAGAGTAACTAAATTGGAGTTGATAGTCTAGATTTAAACAAGGTACCCCACAAAATGCTCTAGATTTTTCAACCACTGCAAAGGCATTATTTATTATCATTTTTATTAATCTTTAATCATCTACATCAGCGTTAAAGCCGAGTACACAATATTTTTAAAATTTATATTTAAAAATAAAATATTATTGTTATTAGCACCGCGTCTTACTACTCGTTCCGGTTATACGCACTTACGCTAATGTGCAATGGTAGGGTGATTGTGAGATGAAATGGAGGACCTACAGTTTAACGTGGGATCCGAACCACGGTGGGGGCCTGGCATTCCACACATCCACAAGATGTCTTGTCAGAGGTGAAGGAAGGGTTTGGTAATCAGCTAAATCTGTGCCGGGAACGAGGATTGAACCACAGCTGCCAGCACAGAAGTCTGACACCTTACCCCTAGACCGCCAAGTCACCAAAAATAAAATAGAATCAGAAAAAATGTACGTGTGTTTCTACGAAAACAAAACGCACGCATTGTTAACTATTGTTTGATCAATTGTAGTCAAGTTGGTTTTTATTCAAAATGTCGTTTAAAAAATAATAGTTATGATAATATTACTATTATTTTGATTTATTCATGGGTTAATTAGTATTTTTAGTCATATAAACAATAAAACACATACAATTATTTTGGACCAATTATGTATTTGACTATTTAATTTGAAATTTACTTTATTTTACAAAATTTTAATCTATTATGTGTGTTTTACTATACATGATTTGAAATTCCTCCAGCTTGTTTTCCGTTTTTTACAATAAATATTGTATTTATAAGTACATTTTAACATTTCAACAC
This sequence comes from Timema shepardi, assembly GCA_902151425.1. Lineage (NCBI taxonomy): Eukaryota > Metazoa > Arthropoda > Insecta > Phasmatodea > Timematidae > Timema > Timema shepardi. Next base: position 75,312 of record CABFVX010003838.1, on the reverse strand, counting down.
AAATCACACGTCAATTCAAATATTTGAGGCCAAATATATTTTTGTAGTTAGTGAAATTAATCTACAGTTGTTTGTATAACCCATTAGAAGAATTAGATGTTACCAAACATTGCGCATCGATGGAAGGGAGAGGGCCTTGACGCAGGCGATGGGATCTGCCTGAGATCGTTCGATCACGAGGGTGAGGAGGTTGGAGAAGAGGGCCGCCTGGTGGACTCCAGAGCTGACTAGGATGAGGAAGAAGGTCCCTTGGGCTAAACGGAGGAGAAGGCAGGACGCGGAGGCCGTACGCTTGTACGTGAGGGTCAGAAACGTCTACGTGTGGGCGGTGAGAAGAGCCAAGGAGGCAAGCTGGAGAGGGTTCGTCTCCAGCACAGGTATCCAGGACCCGTGGGGCTTGGTTTACAAGATCACCATGGGTGAGGCACGATAGGCACAGGTCGTGGCTGGGCCAAGAGTTGATGGTCTGGCTACAGATGATGCTGCGAATACTACGAGGGTGGTGTTGAAGGTCATTGTTTCAAATGATGACCCTGCCAGGGACACTGAGAGACATCGAGCCCTGAGAGTGGAGGCGATGGAGGACTACGCTGGAGTGGCCGTTCCTCTCTTCAACAGAGAGGAGCTACACGACGCGGCCCGAAGCTGCCGTAACAAGAAAACTCCTGGTTTGGATCTCCTGACGGCGGAGATAGTGAAGAAGTCCTGAAGCTGCATCTCCAAATACCAACTGGCGATACCCAACCAGATGATGCTAGAGGGCCGTTTCTCCGACCCGTGGAAGGCAGGGGTGCTGAGGATACGGTTGAAGTCACCGGATCGGGACCCTACGGATCCGAAGTCTTACCGACCGTTGACTTTGCTCAACGCACTCGGTAAGGTGATGGAGAAGCTGCTAGCTTCCGAGGCTCTGGGACTATATACAAGTATATGATGTGCTTGATGATCGGCAGTATGGGTTTCGTCCTGGAAAAGGAACCGTGATTGCTCTGGAGAGGGTCCTTCGCGACGTCTCCAAGAGCGACTGCTGGCCATCTACTTGGACATCTCGGGCGCCTTCGACAGCGCCTGGTGGCCGGGGATCCTGGAGAAGCTGAGGAGAACTGGATGTCCGAAGAACCTGTATGAGGTGGTGAGAGACTTCTTTAGGAACCGGACGACCGGGCTGTTCTTGGAGCAGACGGAGTCCGTGAAGGTCCCGACTCAGGGCTGCCTCCAGGGGTTGGTCAGAGGAAACACGAGGATCGTGCTGGAGGTCAAGGTGGAGAGCGCCATGGAGACGGTGATCGCGTGGGGAGCAGAGACCCGGCTCACGTTTTTGAGGGAGAAGACGAAGATGACCCTCCTCAAGGAGAAGCACTCGGCGATGAGATACTACATACGCATGGGTGGTGCGCCTATAGGATACGTAAGGGTAAACAGGTATCTATATGTAATGTTAGATGAGGGTTTGTTTTTCAATGCTCATTTCAGAATGGTGGCGGGAGTGGCGAAAGTTGCGTTCGGGAGGCCCATCCGAGTCTCGAGGACTTCCTGGGGATTGGACTCCTCGACTCTACGGAGGATGTACAAGGCCATGCTGGAGTAAGTGCTGACCTACAGATGCGTGGTGTGGCAGCATCGGATGGAGGTAAACAGCACCAGGATCATCCTTCTGAAAGCACAGAGGTATGCGCTTCTCACAGTCACCTAAGGGTACAGTACAGTCTCACACGATGCTTTGCGTGTTGTCGCAGGGGTTTTGCCGAACAACATGCTCGTTAGGGAAAGGGTTGGGCACCTTCTGGTTTAAGAAGAATGGACTGGATCTGGACGAAGAGAGGAGGAATGGACGGCGCGACTCACTTGCCACCTGGCAGGTGAGAAGAGACGGGTCCACAAAGGAAGATAGACTTATCGGTACTAGCCTTCTGTGCAGGAGAGGATTGAGAGTGATTGGGTCGGTAACAATCACTATGCTACGCGGCTCTTCACCGGTCATGGGAACTTACCGCGAAGCTGCATGGCTTCGGGTTGAAGTAGAACCCGGACTGCGAGGCCTGTGGTGCCCACGAGGACGCGGAGCACGTGCTGCTGACCTGTGAGCGGTTCGAGAAAGAGAGAAGAATCCTTAAGTTGGAGGTAGGCGAGCCGTTCTCACGGATGACGATGGTGAGGGATGCCAGGAGCTGCGCTTGCTTCCTGAGCTATGCGAAGGTGATCGGAAAGACGAAGGAAAGAAGAGATAGAGGTGTGGTGGGTTAAGTTGACTAATAATGTGTTCTTTTTTTACAGGTCGTAGGTATGGGTGGGTAAGTTACTAATTGTGTGTCTCTTTTAGCGTAGTAGTGATAGGTAGGTAAGTGCCAGTTTATAGGATTAGGCATAGGTTGTAAACTGCGTGCGATTCGTGCTGGAGGTAGGGCTGTAAGAGGTTAGGTTAGGACAGGTCAGGGCCAGTGGCTCGGGCCTTGTTCTTGCTGGAGGATTTTTGTTAGGGCTTCTTTTTCAAAATATTAATGCAATTCAGAATTGCTTGCTCTCTCTGGCTTTAAATTCAAGATACGGAGGTGGTCCTTCAGAAGGGCCGGGACGGGTACCTCCACGAGGTCCCCGCTGGGCAACGCAGGGTAAAGACTTAGTGTCGATCCTTAAGGCTGAATCCCACCTCCCCCCAAGTGGTGAGCACCCACTGTAGGGCGTCCTCCTACCCTCAGATACGGGTGAATGCGTTTACGAGGGGTTCTCCCATGCTCGTTGTAGAGTCACTTGCCCCATGAAGCAGTGGTTGTGCTGTGAAAAATTTCTGACTCATGTGTGGCGTTGCAGAAAGAGGTCCAAATTGGGCGATATTCCTATTTACTTTCTGGCGAAACCACTGCCAAGGGAACGGGCTTGGGAATTTTTTTTTTTTTAAATTGTAAGGCCTTTTAACCATTTTATTGGAATGTGTTTGTATGTCTTCTCCAAGTTCAACAAGTCGGTCGTTGTTTGCATATGTGTGCGTAGAGTCGAGTTTATTAGCACAGGATGCTGCCTGATACGCTTAATTGAAATAACTCCTCCCTCTTGTCAGGTAGTTTATGCACAGCCCCTTATTATTGTTATGATGCTTTTGAATTGTTTTATTTAATCACCCAGTCATTAGCCGCCTATTTCTTGTCCTTTTATCAATGGACTGTTGCTCGATATGTAGTCCATCACATTGATGTCTGGTCGAGAATGTATTAACAGTGTAAAAGGATTTCAATTCCTAGAAATACATTAGCAGAACATTTTTTTTTATAATAAATATTTATTTCAATAATTAGCTAAATTATTTGAGTCAGTAGATGTATTCGGAAAACATTTCTCACATAAGGGAAGGTGGTGTGAATATTGTACAATGTGTGTCGATTAAAATACAAGTTTAATTTTTTTTATAAAATTTAATTTTTTTTTACTAAAGTTAGTTTTTATTTTATCAATAAAACATTTCTGTAACTCACTAATAAGCTCAGAGTCCATTTTTTCTTCTTCTATAATAATTCAGCTAATGGTTTGTTTTATTTGGTTTCAAATGAGTGTAACGGGTGAAATATATCAACAGGTTTTCAAGAACATTTATTTATGAGTTTGACAATAAGTAATTAGATATTTCTATGAACAGCTATTTCACTCTTTTTTTTTAGAGTGTTTAATATTGTTAAGTACAGCATTTTATCTGATTGTAATAATGTCAGCTGTGAGCAATTTGCTGATAATAGCCAAATTGTTTTATTCCATGAGAGGAATAAAGTGGTGCTAATTGTAAAAAACAAGCAACTTATGAGCAGTTGTCAATAAGTTGAATTCGATGTTTTTTTAAGTAAAAACTTGTATCGAAAAAGTGCACTCCTCTAATACTTTTTTTTAAACATTATCTACTAGCAAATAAATAAATAAAATTAAATAAATCACAATATAAACTTTATGTTGAATCAGTAACATTATTTCATATTTTAATTAAAAATAACTTTTTAACCTTAACTTTAATAAATATTTATACTATTTTTAAATATATTATGTACTGAAGTTAAGGAGCATTATCACCCAATTTACAATTAAAATACCTACATGAATTTATTTTCGTGCCTCAATACAATATGTTTTTTAATAGATAATATTAACATTTTGAATTAACAACTTTATTTATAAGGCTACCAAAAAAATAATATAATACAAAGTTGTAGCTGGTGTCTATGGAAACCAACTTTGATCCTTTTAACATAACACCCTCAGTTATGCTATTTTAAAAACTTTTTTATATCTAAATAGGCCTTTGATTTGAAATATGTTTTTATACTATACAATAACAATATTGTCAGTGCTGATTGGCATTAATTTTTTTTCCTTCTTGTTAAGCGAAAAAAAAAAATCATAGAAAGCATACCGGGGAAACTTTGATCTAAGTTGTAAAAAAGACAAGCTTGAAAAAATATTTCAAGAAATATGAGTAAAGATTAAAACTACTGATAATTTGAACTTCATTTATCTAAAGTCTGTTCATGATAGGTTTTTACCTGGATGACAGTTCAAAAATCATTTGTTTAGGTTTTGGGTTGCTAACACTTCTAAAAGATCACCGTATTGTTATAAATGTTAAGTCTTTTAATTACATGCTATATTTTACATTTAAAATAACGTAAACCTAAATTTTCTCACACTATTTCATTACTTTTAATAATTTCTTTTTACCCATTCCGAAACAATATTTTAAACACAATTAAAAGTACTTATTCTTCGTTTTGGAATGTTATTGATAATGTGTAATATTGTGCATACATTAATAACTTATAATATAGGCATCGTATTTACTTGGAGAAGAGAAAATACTTGTAAATTATTTGTATATAATACATTATTTTATGATTATTTTATCGGATTTCAAAATATTTAATTGATTAAAATATTTTTATCCACTGCATAGGTACATCATTGAAAATAACTTGTTTCCGTTATATTCAATCACATGGTTTAAATTCGTCGGTCGCCATTTTTAAGCTATTTTCGTTAGACCTTTCGTGAAGGTGCTGTGAATAATATTTTTTTAAAGTGGAATAAACGATAAATAAGCTTTGTGTTCGACCTCAAATAAATATATAAATAATATTGGCCTAAATTACTCTAACTATCACATTCATATATTAAAATATGTTTTCATTACAGTTATCCAAAGTGACAAGATTTCATCTGTTAGTGTATGGATACATTATGGACTATTTATTTCTAGTAACTTTATGAGCTGTCATCCAAGTAAACTAAGGTCATGAATGTATTATATGGGACATTACACTTGTATCACTCATTATATTCATTTAATAAAACTCTGAAGATGTGTTTTAACAAAGTTGCGGTTCATTCCACATAATATTTTCAATTTGTCCTTAACGTGTGTAGTAAATATAACAGTGCAATTGAAATATAACAAAATTATTATAATTATAATAATAGTCTAAGACAGTGGTATTCAACAATTTTTTTGTTCGGGTACCCCCAGATATAATTTCTCTTTAACTTTTTACTCCCAAAGTTGTTGGTGAGTAATGCAAGTCATACATATTCTATAATAAACATCTAAAATAAAACTGGCTTGCCCAGATCACAACCTTCAATATGGTTCCGATTATTAATATCAATTGTCTAGGAGGAATGGCCAGCACACTCATTTTTGTGATAATGGAGTAGAAACTGTTTAGATAGAACACTAAAAACAAACAAAAACACTTTTAAGGACAAGTTTTCACTGTCACAGACAGCTTCATCAGGTCAAGATAGTAGAGCTTCTCTCGGTTAGTTAGTCAATCTTGCGGTCCGACCCGAAGAAGCTGTCTGTGACGTGACAGTGAAAGCTTGTCTCCTTAATTCTAGTCCAGTATAACTTTGGTTTATTGACTATTCCTCCTAATTTAAACCAAGAGTTAGCCTAGTGTTTTATTACAAACAACCTTAGGGGTTTAACATGGAATATATACATATATAAGTTTTACGAACCTCATAGGATGTCTTCACGCAATCTCGGGGGTATGCCCACCTTAGGTTGAGTACCACCGGTTTAAGGTACTTTACAAAAATGGTTCCCAACCTCCATTTATGAGCATGCCACTTTCACATTTGACTGGATTTTACGAACCAACATTAAAATATCTACTGTTTAATTTTATAAAATATTTTCAGTGAAGGCTTTTCACCAAGAATACATGAAAAATGAATATTCGATCCATCTTAACATGGAGATAATCTTATAAATATAAAATTAACTCAAATATACAGATTTATGTGTCAATTTAACTTTAAAAAAGAAAACTGATTAAGATATAAAATTATAGAGAATTATTAGTAGGGATCTGCGATTACTCGAATTTCTAGCGAGATTTTAAGACCATAATACAATCTAAGGCTTGACTAGTTTATAGAATTGGCAATTTAAAGATATTTTGGTGATGAATAACTCATTTTTTACTCTTATTTCTGCTCATTTAAATGTTGTTTATAAATCGAAAATGTTAATTTGGAAAGGAGAAGAAGAGGTAGGTGATAAAGATGTGCATATGGACATAATTTCAAGATCAGGAAATGAGAAAATTCGTTGTCAAGGGGATAAGGGTAGGAAACATTAATAGAATAATATTATAGGACATCCTGTGTAGAGCTCATGGGCTAAAATAGCTTGATCCAAGGTTGTATCAAGTAAACATTAGAAGGAGCACCTACCAACAGGAAGCGACACATGATATGGCAGTAAAATAGCAGAAATATGACAGAAGCGACGATAATCACGTGTGACCAAGAACACACCGGAATGATTTATCAGAAATTCATTAATTAATAATTTATGCCGTTTTATGATGTAGATGATTTAGCCTTGTGGTAGAAAAATTTAAAACTACTATTTTAAAACATGATACAAACTTTAGGACGTGTAAGTGTCAAACAATTGTCTACCACTGACGAGGAATGTGTCACAACACTTCAGAATGTGAGGACTCATATGTTTACATTGGTTTAACAACATTTGATGTTTTGTTTCTTTATGCTTCTTAGGATTCCAATGAAAGAGTAAAGGTAAAAAAAGGGTGAAATTAATTTTTTTTATTCAAATCGAGTTAGTGCTGCCATCTGTTAGACAATCATGATACCTTTCTAATCTTAGATACAGGTTTCTGTCATATTTAAATTGACGTTTTGTTTCTTTAAGCTTCTTAGGATTCCAATGAAAAAAAATAATTCAAATCTAGTTAGTGCTGCCATCTGTTAGACAATCATGATACCTTTCTAATCATAGATACAGGTTTCTGTCATATTTAAATTGATTAAAAATTTAAGTCAAGTCCTTGTGGGTTTTGAGATATAAAAGTTTTTTAAAAAGCATGTAGTGTGATTTTACCCCCGCTTTTCCTTGTACTCTAATTAAATAATATTTTTACAGGGGATAGAAACAGTCTACAGTTACACATTTAGTTCAAAAAAATGTAAAATATCATGTTTTAATTTTCACCCAGTGATTTGTTATTTTCATTGTATAAATATTAATTCTATTACCACTTTCAAAGATAATATTTTATTTTAAATATTCAAGTCTTATTTAAATTTAGCTTTATTTTTAAAAAATAATCCTCAATTCAATATTTATTTGCATAAATATGTTTTAAAATTATGATCTTATTTTTTAAGGGTGTGTGAAATCCACTTTTTCAATTCGCAATGAACTATAATCGAATATATGAACTATTCTCAAAGCTGAATCAAAGTTTGAAATTTTTTTGTTAGATATTTTATGCTTGATATTGTGGTAGTTTATATAACTTTGTGAGGCCTCCCCCGTGGTTCGAATTTCCACGTTAAACTGTAGGTCCTCCATTTAATCTCACAATCACCCTACCATTACACATTAGCGTAAGTGCGTATAACCTGAACGGGTTGTAAGACGCGGTGCTAAGGATAGTGATAATATATAACTTTGTGCAATAAAATACTTGGAAATAATAGTTTTATAGCAAAATTGTTCGTAATTTTAGTTTTGTTCGTATAAAACAAGTTATTATAATTTACAGTTAGAGCACTTTAAATTTTTTCTATATGAATACTAATTTTGAATGTCTACAACAGCTCCAAATGTCAGTAAATGACCATAAATTGAGTAGTTTAGCTGTCAATTTTATCGAGGAAGCTTCATAATCGTTGAAGCCGAATTTTTTTTTCAAAGCAAAGTTGAAGTTGATGTATGTTTCGAAAACAATTCAAAGCTTTACACACCTCAAAATTATTTTATAAAATCAAGATCAGCTTGAATTAAAAGGACTAGCCCGAGATTAAATACTTAACATAAAAATTGAGTTCTCAGACCTCTGGGTTATAGATTAACTTGGAATGCCCACCTACTAAGGGTTTGTAAAGCACATTTTATCAATTTGAAGAGAAATCGAATTGAATAATATGAGATATTCCTGAAGCCGAATCAAGTTCAAATATTAAGAAGTTTAGTGTTGAATAAAAATATTATACTTTGTATAACTGCGTAAATTTACACATTAAATATAATTTACCAAATTCTATTTTTCAAAAATAATAAATGTAAATCTTAAAATGATCAATTAAGTAATTATCACAAAATGTAATTTAATTAGTTAGGATTTTTTTTATGAGAACACAATTTGTGATGCAAATGACAGTAGAAAATAAAATAAACATAAATGTGTGTTTTAACTTAGATTATTTTTTTGCGATGATTCATAACTTTTGAATATGGAATTTTACTTTTGAATCAAGATCAAAGCAAAAGAATAATTTAAGTGAACTCAAAGTTTTTGAAGCTTCGCACACCCTTAACACCTTCCATGGCAACATAAGACACAGGTCAGGAACCATTTTCACCCATAAAACACTAATGAAGAAAAAAAAAGTCCAATAAAGATTAAATAAACAAATCAGTAAAAAAAAACCTTCTGTATGTTTAATTTCATTTGTGAAAGATAACCTTCTTACTGTGGAGGGGGATAACTCTCCTCCCCATTTCCCCAAAGTATCTGATGATATTGCAACAAAAACAAGTGGGTATCATAACAAGACAATTTTATAAATTATTTCATCAAACAATTTTTTTTTAAAAGCCTAACATTGGGAGTTCCTCCTCGACTGTACAAATTGAAGATGATAGAAGATAAGTCCGACTCGTTTAAAATTGACTATGGGGGATCCCTATGTTTTGCCACAATTGACTAGACTAGGCATCAATAGTTTATATATTAGATAATATTAAAAAAAGAAAAGAAATAGGGAATTGCTTTTGTGATATTCCCCTCACTCCCCCCCAACACTTTTCGATAAGTATCGTCTTGCGGCACGAAGAAACACTCCCTACCATGACGACATCGGTTACTCGAGCACGGCAAAGCCAACAAGGCGACACACGTATGACCTTTCACTTCTTGGGGGAGCGCTCGATCACTGCAGTATGTGCACGTCAACATGACACACCCTAGTTATATTTATTGACTTACTAACGCTAGTAATTATTGCATTGATGACTTGGTATGTGTATGTGATCCTCACACGTCTGAGTAGCTGTGACTTGGGGTAGGGGGTGGGTCCTTGTAAACATCGGCGGCGCAGCTCACCCGTGTTCCCATCAGCTACCCTTGTCGTCGCCAGACTCTTCAGACTCTCTATGCACTAACACGTGAACCAAGGTGGAATCTTGGGTCCTTCTCAGCCTCGGAGGGGGCAACGGGACTTGAAACGGTCTCTTAGACATTCGGCGAGGTGGAGGCGGTGTCACAACAGACTTCTTGAACTTCCTCTGCGGCACAGGAGGTGGAGGAGGGGAGGTATCGGTGGGTATTTCCGACCCAGGACAGAGCGACAGTCCGGTGCCGGGCCTGAATCTAACGGGGTGTTTGTCCATAAGCCCGCTCTCACTCTCCGAGGAAGGCTTCCTGGTGGGTGGTTCGCTAGTCAGCACAGGAAGTAAGGAAAGGGAGGCTCCACCGGGGCGTAGCCCCAGAGGATGAAGGTCAATCGGGGTGCTTGGGGCTGGAGATGGGCTGGCTCTATCCTCACAGGGAGTGGGTTCCGCCACACTCCCGCTACTCGTGCTGTGAGGGGAGAGCCCCGTTGTGGGTACCTCCACGAAAGGTGTGGCGGTATCCGGAGAAGGGTGCGTCACGAGGATACTGACGTCTCTGCTGGTGTAAGAGTCCCCACCACCACTGCCTGATCTACTGGTCCTTGGCTCCTCGGATTGTCTATCGCCACCGGACAGCCCCCCTGTCTCCGGAGAGGGCTCGCTGACCATGATGCACACCTTTCCATTACCACCCTCTTCCTTGGCCTCGTCGGCTGAAGCCCCGGTGGCCTGCGCGGCGGACAGGAACAGCAAGGGGAGGTTGAGCCAGGGCCCGCCCAGCTCGGACATGTCGCTGGCATCAGAGGCCCTTGAGGACTTGCGCGACGAGGCCCTGCTGCCCCTGTGGACATGGAGGAAGGCGGAGAGACGGCTCTGCCAGCCACCAGGGCTGGATGTCTGCGTCATCTCATCCTCTAGGTCCAGGGGCTCACGTTCTCGTTCCCTCTTCAGCCTGAATTATCAAACATTACCTTTTATTATCTCCATATACAATATTATAGTTATTATATTTGCCCTATGAAATTCAAACACTAACTTATTACCTCCATGTAAAATACTAGAGTCACTCTATCTACCCCATGAAATCAAACAATAACTTATTACCTCCATATAAAATATTATAGCCACTCTATTTACCCTATTGAATCAAACACTAACTTATTACCTCCTTGTAAAATACTGTCGCCCCTCTATTTTTTCATGAAATCAAACACTAACTTATTACCTCCATGTAAAATACTAGAGTCACTCTATCTACCCCATGAAATCAAACAATAACTTATTACTAAAATATTCTAGCCCCTCTATTTAGCCCATGAAATCAAACACTAACTTATTACCTCCATGTAAAATACTAGAGTCACTCTATCTACCCCATGAAATCAAACAATAAATTATTACCTCCATGTAAAATATTCTAGCCCCTCTATTTAGCCCATGAAATCAAACACTAACTTATTACCTCCATGTAAAATACTGTAGCCCCTTTATTTAGCCCATGAAATCAAACATTAACTTATTACCCCTATGTTAAAATATTCTAGCCCCTCTATTTAGCCCATGAAATCAAACACTAACTTATTACCTCCATGTAAAATACTAGAGTCACTCTATCTACACCATGAAATCAAACAATAACTTATTACCTCCATGTAAAATATTCTAGCCCCTCTATTTACCCCATGAAATCAAACATTAACTTATATTACCCTGATCTTAAGGTTTATAACGACATTTAATAACTAACACCTGCTTAATATTGTATTTTCAAATATAGCCGACATTTTCTTTCTTTATGTTTCTCCTTAATATTGAAAAATAAGGGAGAAGCTTCTGAACTTCGAGTTGGCTATGAAACAATTATCAGTTTCAACTGCGTTTAAAAAAAAACAAAAAACATTTCAGCTTCGACAATTACAAAGCTTCACCAATAAAACTATTAACTTATAAAATACTCAATTTATGGTCAATTATTGCAATTCTGAACTGTTGTATACGTTACAAATTAATGTCCATATGAAAAAATCTTTAGTAATTGAATTAAGCTGTGATAATGCCTTAATGTATCAGATTTAAGTGGAGTATTACAAGCAATAATTGTGGAATAAAAAAAATTTCTAAATTGTTTTAGTACATAAAGTTATATTAATAACCACAATATAATATTTTTTTTNTAGTACATAAAGTTATATTAATAACCACAATATAATATTTTTTTTCAAGCAAAAGGATTATATGAAAAAAAAAATTATTCAAACTTAAGATATGGTTTCGAGAATATTTTATGTATTCGATTTGAGTTCACTTCCAATTGAAAAAGTAGACTTCACACACACCTATTAAGGAATAGCTCTGTTTGAAAATTTAAATAAAATCACATGTAGAATATAAATGTATACTTTAAGAATGGTGAAAAGAAGATGTATGGATGTATGAAGTGCATGAAGAATGATGAGAGAAAGCATTACCCCTCCAAATTTCCAGTATGATTCTCTTCAGTAGTTTTTTTTACATCCATTACAGTTTCCAGCCTGTGATCTGGGTCAATATTTTATTCAAGCTTGGAAGGCTTGTCGTCGCTTCATATGTTTGGTAAATATAATCTAACTTAAGACTAGGACAGGCACAACATCCAGTCTCTGGACGTTAAATCATCATTCTTAAAGGGTAAACCCACATTTCACCAATGATAAATCTTTCGACCACACCGGGAATCGAACCCTTAGCTTAGAAGGCAGATATGATGCCAACTGAGCTAAGGTGTTCGGAACTAAATTGTTATCCTGGCAAAAATAAATAAATGTGTATAGTGGTGTTAATTTCAAACCTTAGGTATTCTCTAAAAGACGATTGTATCAACCTCGCTGCTTTGTCCTGCCTCTTCCATATTCTCGTCGAAGAAACAATTTCTAGTTCCTTTCGCGTTGGGAATTGCTTCTTGAATTTGATGTCCATCTGATCTTGAAGCTGAGGAGGGGGGAGGGGGGGGGGAAGAAAGATAAGTTAATACAAATAATAACATCTTTTAAATTAGGCATAAGAAACTCAAACCCTTGAATCCTTAAAGATAGTTGAGATTCAAGAATTTGAGATTCAAATAGTTAAAAAAAAAGTAATTTTTGTTTCAAATTTTTAATTTTAATTTGTTTTATAGCTATAATAAACCTCATTAGTAATTTTTTTTAGCATCACGTCTTACTACCCGTCCAGGTTATATGCTTATGTATTAATTATGCTAATGGCTTGAGGGATTAAGATGGTTATATTCAGAGGAAGTGTAACCACATTTGAAAGGAGAGAGAGTGGAAAACCACTTAGGAAAAAACAGCTTCAGTACACCCGACCGAGATTTGAACCTCAATCTCCCCAGTTTAGTCTAGTCAGAGAGTAGCATGTTTGACCACGGTACCACTGAAGAGAGTCATTGGTAGTTCAGACACATTATAATTACTAGGTAAACTAAACAACCAGACCCCAAACCATTAATTTAACATTTAACAGAATGTACAAATGTTATAATGAATGCATTTTTTTTTATCAAAGAACGATGACATTTACTTATTATTAATATTTTCTTACATTTCATTATATTTATATTTCCTCTTTTGCTAATAATTTTTCCCAAGGTTCAGATTTGAATTTAAGATTCAAACCAATTCTATTTTATAAACTTGTATCTAGAACAGAAACTGGAGTATCAAAACTTTTATTCCTCTCTGACCATTAATGAAATCCACAAAGACTTAGGTTAGTGTGTTCAATCAGTGGACTCTTGTATTATTGATTATAAATTATTATTTGGAGGAAAATAGTCATAAGTGTTTCTTGAATATGACTAAAAACCAGAATAATTCAAGTCAAATATCAAGGTTTCAAATCCACGTCCAAGACGCCTTTTTTAGATACAGTAAGACTCTGTTAGTAGTCCAAAAACTGTTTTCCAAAAATGGGGGGAAAAATGAAGTCAGATAAAATATATTTGATTAGTTAACAAGATAAAAGTTTATAGATAACCGTAATAAACAGTGATATCTGATAATGAATGATTAATATTTACATGTTGTAGTCAAGACATTGTTTTCCTTTAACTAAAAATAGTTACAGTACGTGTTACTCGTTTTACAACAATTAAATAAATGAGCATTTTATTAAACTCGTTCAAGTGTAGTTTAAAATTCGTGAAAAATACTGTATTCCTGTGTTTTCCCGCTTAAACAAAATTTTCGCTGATTTGAACAAGTTTCGGTCCGAATTAGTTTGTATTAACAAGGTTATAGTTCACATAATAACCTAATTACAATCCAGCTTTCTAATGTGTGAGAGTACTGAAAACATATAAAGTTTTTATGGGTTTTATGTCAAAACTTTTTTTGGCCTAAATAAATAAAGCATTGTTCCAGTAAAACCATAAGAGTTAAATTTTCTTCTCAATGGTGATATACATTATCTGTCAAGGATGTTCTGGAATTTCGTGACCAATTTTTCTTTTAATTTAAAAAATTTCTCAGCTAATCCCTTTATGCTCATCATAACAAGACAAATAAACAAATTTTGATATTAACATGTGAACAAAATTAAACTCTTTGTTTCTACTGGAGCAATATTTTATTTATTTTTGCAAAAATAAACAATATTTTGATATAAAAAGTGCAAAAACATTGCCCTAAACTTGTGTTCATTACATTCCCACCATAATGTGTTTCTAAATTCATGACGTATAACTAATAGTGAATAGTGCATAGCACATAGTGCACAAGAAAGTGAAACACATTACTTTCAATGAAGCTGTTCATAATCAATACATAGTGAACAGTGCACAACATATAAAGTTGATTTAACTATCAATGTTTTACGCATTATGCACATATTTGGGAATATACAGCCCTTGTCAGTCAATATCATATCTTTATTTTACATCCATTACGGTTTCCAGCTCGGATCAATTTTTTTATTCAAGACTTGGACAGGAAGAACACCCAATCCCTGGCCGTAATTTCATCAGTGGGAAAGGGTGGATCTACATTTCACAAATGATTAATTTATCAGCCATACCGGGAATTGAATCTAGAACCCTTGGCTCAATAGATAGACACACTACCGAGTGAGCTAAAGTGTCGAACAATATTATATCATTTAGCTTTAAATAAACTCGCCTCGGTGGCGTAGTTGGCTAACGCGCTAGTCGTGTTGAGCTCGACTACTGAGGACGGTGAGATCAAGGTTCGAGCCTCGGTCGGGTGAACTGGGGGGGGGTTTTACTAAATGGTTTTCCACTCTCCCTCCACGCAAATGCGGGTTCACTTCCTCTAATTCAACTTTCCCAATTCCTAAACCATTAGCGTAATTAGTACTTAAAGCGTATAACCTGAACAAGTAGTAAGACGTGGAGCTAAAAAGAAAGCTTTAAATTACATGATGGCCACAAAGAGATATTAATATTAGCACCACGTCTTACTACCCGTTCGGGTTACACGCACTTGCGCTAATGTGTAATTGGTAGGGTGATTGTGAGATGAAATGGAGGACCTACAGTTTAACGTGGAATCCGAACCATGGTAGAGGCCTGGCATTCCCCACATTAACAAGATGTCTTGTCAGAGGTGAAGGAAGGGTTTGGTAATCAGATAAATCTGTACCGGGACCGAGAATTGAACCCCGGCTGCCAGCACAGAAGTCTGACACCTTACCCCTAGACCAGCAGGTCACCACAAAGAGATATTGGTCAAGTTTAGAACTAAGGAAGTGGTTACGAATGACGTAAAGGGTACCCATTTTAGTTGCGTCCGGTGAAGGGGGCAATGGCTATGGGGTGAACGGTACATTATTTAAACGTTAACATAGGCTAGGAACACTTAAAATCTACACTTTAAAAGCGGCAATGTTTGACTAATTCCAAAGCAAGATTAATATTCTCAAGTCAAGATGTATGTATCAGGGCCTCTGTCGTACCTTCTTGAAGTCCTCGGATTCCTCGACGTGACCCAGCACGTACTTGACGAGGGCGTGCAGTATGTCCAGACAGTGGATCTTGTTCCCCCGGGCGATGGGGAGGTTGAAGCTCACCAGGGCCACGATGTTAGGTTTGGGTATGCCCAGAGGGGGGTCCAGGCTAGCGATAAAGTCTGAGAGCTGCGTGAAATGGATGAATTGCGTGGCGTGGGGGTCGAACCTATGGGAAAGGAAAAGAGTGATAAGTGAACCTTTTTTTGTTTTGTTTTACACTCGTCTTACTACCCTTACCTCCAACCTCAATCAAGCATAATCCGGTTGGGTGGTCACATGGTTTAAGCTAAGGGCTTACAACTTAAAAGTACCTGAGGGGCCACAATTCAAATTCAGGAGTTTAGCATCATAATCAGCCAATTGATGTCAAGTTATGCAAAAAACGAGAAAAGGTATTTAATAACATACCACACATTAAATTAATCTAAAATTTCCATTTTTTGGCTAAAAATATAAATTTTACTACAGTGGATTACTTTTCCAAAAAACTTCAAGGGCCACATAAAAGGTTACTCCGAGGCAGGAAGTTGGAAAACCGCTGGACTAAGGCATCACTTTTGAAATAATTATACTGGACTGTTGATCACAGGGAGATTGAGGTTCGAATCTCAGTCGGGTGTATTGAGTGAGCTTTTTTTGAATTATAAATGGTTTTTCACTCTATCTCCATGCAAACTTCCTCCTTAAGAACACATTATAGTAATTAGTACATATGAATATAGGGTGAACTGGTAATAAGAAGTAGTGCTAGAAAGCCCTCAAATAATTAGGTATAGTGAAAAAGGCAGAATTGGGAGGAAATGTACCGGTATTTGCATGGAGTGATAGTAAAAAAAATACACTTTCAATACATATGACTGAGATCAAGAACACACATAGTGAGGACAGATTTAAGTAACTTTTTTTTTTAGATGGCAATGTTAATACCAGTGGTGTCTAGTTTGGTTTCATTAATTCCAAAATGCTCAGTGTACTTATAAATTTAAAATAATAATTACTATTAGTTTCTATTAACCCAACTTTATCAATCCTTGTTATTCTTTAAGACAATAACAAAATATGTGGAGGGCTGTCGCCACCTCCTTATTTTTATGTCCAAACAAAGGAAAAAAAATAGCCTCAAACCTTGAAAGGAGTATAGAAGGGCAATACTTATATGCAGTTCCCTCAAAGATGATCTCTAATATAGTTTCTATATGAATGAAAAAAAAAACATACTAATAAAGCGCTAGGCAAACTATTGATCTGCTTAATGTTAAGTATTCTTGAATGTGATAACAATGACAATCCCTTACAATTATATTAATTGTACAATTGTACCGAGTCGAAGGTGGCTCCGTTAGCTGATAGCTCGTGATCTTAATACAATCAGATATTTGTATTATTATTATTATTATTATTATTATTATTATTATTATTATTATTATTAGCACCGCGTCTTACTACCCGTTTGGGTTATACGCACTTACGCTAATGTATAATGATAGGGTGATTGTGAGATGAAATGGAGGACCTACAGATTAACGTGGGATCCGAACCACGGTGGAGGCCTGGCATTCCCCACATTCACAAGATGTCTTGTCAGAGGTGAAGGAAGGGTTTGGTAATCAGATAAATCTGTGCCGGGACCGAGGATTGAACTCCGGCCGCCAGCATAGAATTCTGACACCTTATCCCTAGACCGCCAGGTCACCTCAGACATTTGTAGCCGACGATTTCTGCACGTCCATCATAAATACTCTCTGCCTTAAAATATGAATGACCCTGCGTACGGGACGAATCCCGGATAGCTCAGTGGTAAGAGCAGTGGCGTACTAAGCCAAAGGTCCCGGGTTCTATTCCCGTATCAAGGTGTAATTTTTTTTTTCAATTTTCAGAATATAACGACAAGAACGCACGGTTTGTTTCTAACAGAAACAAGAGCTATTCCGAACAACTCACTTGGACCACCGGATGTAAAACATCTCCAGGTCGTCCTCCACAATGCCTATCTCCTCCTCCTGGTGCGCCTGATTGAAGTTCTCAAGGATGATGGCAATGTACATGTTGATGACAATCATGTAGCTGATGATGATGAAGCTGGTGAAGTAGGTGATGGCCAGGAGGGGGGAACCACAGTTTCCGTTAAGGTTGTTGTTGTAATGGGGGTCGCAGTTCGGAGGCTGCACCATCAGGGACTCCAGCACGTCGTTCCAACCCGCTGACGTCATCAATCTGGAGGCAAGTTCAAAACATTATTATTTTACTATGTAGTACCGCGTCTTACTACCCGTTCGGGTTATACGCACTTACGCTAATGTGTAATGGTTGGGTGATTGTGAGATGAAATGGAGGACCTACAGCTTAACGTGGAATCCGAACCACGGTGGAGGCCTGGCATTCCCCACATTCACAAGATATCTTGTCAGAGGTGAAGGAGGGGTTTGGTAATCAGATAAATCTGTGCCGGGACCGAGGATTGAACCCCAGCCGCCAGCACAGAAGTCTGACACCTTACCCCCAAAACATTATTATTTTACTATTTAGCACCCGTTCGGGCTATACGCTTTAAATACTAATTAAGCTGATGGATTAGGAATCGGGAAAGTTGAATTTAGAGGAAGTGGACCCGCATTTGCGTGGAAGGAGAGTGGAAACCCGTTTAGGAAAAAAAAACCTAGTTCACCCGACCGAGATTTGTACCTCGATATCTCGGTCCTCAGCAGTCGAGCTCAACGTGACTAGCGCGTTAGCTAACTACACCACCATGTTAAGCAGCTCCACATTACTGGAGGACAAACATGACTTAAGCTCCGGAAACAAGGTTAAATGGAACACATATTTATAACGAACTTTTTTTCATTGTTTTTGTGTCTCCTAGACACTGCTGAAATGGATCCTATTTGTTACGCTATAGCCTGTATATAAAATTTAATACCACTAATGTTTCAGCAGTTCGTTGAGCTTCTTTTTGATAGCCAGAGAACAAGACTAATATGTAAAAACTAAACCTTTCTGGACAAAAATAATATTACAGACTAAAGATGTCACAATACATGTTTTCCATGAGTCCAATTCTTAAGTTCAATTTCTATTCTTTGATTCTAGAATATTTCTTATTTCTTTATTTTTCCAAGCTTCTATCCTCATATAAAAACATTTTTATTAAACTTCATAGCACAGAAAAAACACTAGAAAATATAAAAAGTAATTTTTATTTTTAAATTTTGACAAGGAAAACGATCCATTTTACCAAGTTGAAAAGCATATCATACATATTTAATAAAATAATTAGGAATTAAAATAGTAATCACATATTTTTACCTACAAATAAAGTCTCACTGAGTCAAATCTTTAATAATTATAATGATTATGATAATGATGATGATAATTATAATAATTAATAAATAATAATAATAAAAAGTTTAATACACAATTGTTGAAAACACAAGTATTTTAAATCCACCAATTAGGTGTATTTAACTGACCTAAAATATATAACAAATAATGGCAAATAATTAATACGAGAGATCAATTGCAACTCATTCTAAATTTTTCCGTTTTGCTTATTTGCCAGTAATTTCATTTTGAGTTAAGAATCGATGGTATTTAGATATCAAAGAATAGAGTTTGATATCCCTATTAAAGATTTTAGCTAAGCTTCAGAGATGAAAGCAGACTTACATTAGCTCGGAGAGCGATAGCAGAGCGACAGAGGAAAGTAAAATATTGAAAACGACATCTCTCTGGATATGGACAGGAAACATGGGATGCACTCATCCAAATAAAAGTTGAATACCCAGAGGTATCAAAGTTGACTACGCCATCCAACTTTCATTGGCGCCTTACATCAGTGGTGCACAACTGCAACCCCATTGAGGTATTATTTTATTTAGAGGACCCAATGACACCATATAAATAAAATAAATGTTTTCCTCCTACTTATATGATGCCTTATACTCTTACACTTGATGTTTACGGTAAATTGGTGACCTGGCGGTCTAGGGGTAAGGTTTCAGACTTCTAGGTTGGCGGCCGGGGTTCAATCCTCGGTCCTGGCACAGATTTATCTGATTACCAAACCCTTCCTTCACCTCTGACAAGACATCTTGTGAATGTGGGGAATGCCAGGCCTCCACCGTGGCTCGGATTCCACGTTAAACTGTAGGTCCTCCATTTCATCTCACAATCACCCTAACATTACACAATAGCGTAAGTGCGTATAACCCGAACGGGTAGTAAGATGTGGTGCTAATAATAATAATATATGATTACAACATGAGGATTTATTCAATTTTATGTGGAATGGTATCAAATAGGGTATCTAGTATCAAGGAGATGAATAATTGATAGTATCAAGAAAGGTATCGAAATCGACAAAAGTAGGTATCGGCCCACTATTTTAATCCCTCACACTAGAAATTTACCTGGAATCAAACCAAAGTCCCTTGGATCAGTAATCGTCTTACCTCACCATTTAGTGCCAGGGAAGAGGATGATATTTTTAACACACATAAAATCCACTTTACTAGGGATGTGCCTAATTACAGTAGCCTCATGGCTTCTTTGGTGCTGACTGACAGCTAAAAGCTTTGAAAAATTATCAGACCAAATTATGTATCTCTACGCCGAACCATATTATCTGCAAAAACATGTGTTTAGCAGCTGTCACTTCTGACGGTCAAAATTTAGGTATTATACCTAAATGTTGACTGTCAGAAGTCAGTTGTGATCTGTCAGTCAGCACCAAAGAAACCATGGAGCAACTGTACATTTTTATCTGAATTGGATCTTCATTGTACTTGAAATTCTCAAATTTTATCGTGGCAAGCAAAGTTGGTTAACTCTTCCTAATTTTTTTAAACTCTAGCTTTGAGGACATTAATTCTTTAGTAGATTATCTTTCCACTATCTTTTAGTTCTCTTTCTGATTACATACATTTACACAGGCCTGAATAAAGTAAAGTCTAGAGGAAATGTGACCAACTTTGCGTGCAGGTAGAGTGAGAAACCAATTAGGAGAAATCCACTCATTACAGCCAACAGGGAACTCAACTATGACCTCCTAAGCACTGGAAAACCACACTAAATTAACTAGACATTAAGCCTGCATGCCCACAGCCATGAGTCTTATTCCTTTAATTTTCAATTCATATAGAAACCATAGATACATTTTACGATTTTTTTTATGTTATTATAATACTAATTCACATAATGTTAAGTTGTGTATTACTGTTCTGGGGGCTATAAGTTAGGTTTAATTAGTATGAGCTAATAGAAAGTAGCATTTAAGGGTTTTAAATTTTTTTTCTGGATTATAGTTTATTTTAAAGTTTTTAAAATCTTGAATCTGAATTTTTTTCTGGATACTATATATCTTTTTAGCTCTGGTTTCATCTTTTAGGAACTTGTGTTGTGCGTTTCACACTCCTTTCTGATTAGTTCCGATAGAATGAAACCTAGGTTGGGGGATTGGGCGGTGACGATCAATTTTATTTAAGAGGCAACCATTACATCTTTGTCCATTGGCGGCAATGTAAAGTGCGAATTGTTTTCTTCCTTTCATTGTAAAAGCCATATTGTGTTCATCCCCTTTATATGTTTCCATCAACCTTTCTTGTACCTTATTCCAAATACATTATTTATATATATATATTTTAAGGATTCAAAAAGTCTAAGGACACACTTGCCTTAATGAGCCTGAGTATTCGCCCAATCCGGAAGACTCTGACGACACGCAGTAAGGTTGGCGACACTGGGAAGTCAATCATGATATCCTCCATTAAAATTCCGAGTATCGAAGCCATGACTAACAGGAAGTCGAACATGTTCCACGGGACCGTAAAGTAGTGGTGCCTCAAGCCAATGATCTTCACCAGAGCTTCTGCAGAGATCAGACAAGGTTACAATTACAAGTTCATTCAGTTTAATTTTGCAAAGATTAGACAGAGTTACAATTACAAATTCATTCAGTTTAATTCTGCAGAGATCAGACAGAGTTACAGTTACAAGTTCATTCAGTTTAATTCTGCAGACATCAGACAGAGTTACAGTTACAAGTTCATTCAGTTTAATTCTGCAGAGATCAGACAGAGCTACAATTATAAGTTCATTCAGCTTAATTCTGCAGAGATCAGACAGAGTTACAATTACAAATTCATCCAGTTCAATTCTGCAGACATCAGACAGAGTTACAGTTACAGGTTCATTCAGTTTAATTCTGCAGAGATGAGACAGAGCTACAATTACAAGTTCATTCAGTTTAATTCTGCAGACATCAGACAGAGCTACAATTACAAGTTCATTCAGTTTAATTCTGCAAAAATCAGACAAAGTTACAGCTACAAGTTCATTCAGTTTAATTTTGCAAAGATCAGACAAAGTTACAATTACAAATTCATTAAGTTCAATTCTGCATACATCAGACAGAGTTAGAATTACAAGTTCATTCAGTTTATCTTTGAGGAGATCAGACAGAGCTACAATTACAAGTTCATTCAGTTTAATTCTTCAAAGATCAGACAGAGTTACAGTTACAAGTTCATTCAGTTTAATTCTGAAGATATCAAAAATAGTTACAGTTACAAGTTCATTCATTTTAATTCTGCAAAGATCAGACAGAGTTACAGTTACAAGTTCATTCAGTTTAATTCTGCAGACATCAGACAGAGTTACAGTTACAAGTTCATTCAGTTTAATTCTGCAGACATCAGACAGAGTTACAGTTACAAGTTTATTCAGTTTAATTCTGCAGACATCAGACAGAGTTACAGTTACAAGTTTATTCAGTTTAATTCTGCAGACATCAGACAGAGTTACACTTACAAGTTCATTCAGTTTAATTCTGCATATATCAGACAAAGTTACAATAATAAATTCATTCAATGTACCTTCACATATATCAGACAATTACACAACAAGTTCATTTTGTAAAGGTTAGTAAATAGAATGCCTATTTTCAGTGGCATTATTTAAAAAATGCCTCAGATTTAAGATGTATAGTGCCACGTATATATAAATTACAGATACATTATTTTCAATATGACTGTCATAAAATACAAATCCAACACATATTTTACTTATTTACAAAAAGTCTTTAGATGGAGAAAATAATTTTGTTTTTAGAATAAGTACTTTGGTTGGTTACATGAATATTAAGAATACAATTTGTAATTGTGCACTTGGAATAATATTTTTCTGGTAATTTCATGCAAAAAAAAAATTCTAATGAAGATAACACTTACTACTTAATATTTATTTATTTAGCACCGCATCTTACTACCAGTTCGGGTTATACGCTTTAAGTACTAATTACTATAATGGATTAGGAATTGGTAAGGTTAAATTAGAGGAAGTGAACCCGCATTTGCGTGGAGGGAGAGTGGAAAACCATGCTACTTAATAAAAGTAGGTATATGTATAGTTTTTATATAATTAACTCTCATCCAAATTGGCCTAATCAACCATAATTTGCATATAGAAAGGCAAAATTGTTGATTTTACGATGAGATTTTATGTTCATTTCGCATGTGTAAAATACACTTTTAAAAATATTATGAAATTAATTTTAATGCATCAGTAAAAGTTCAGTGAAACACATCTCACAAAATTTCAGAGTTTTTATTTATTAGATATTAGAAATATTAGTGGCAATATAAGGTATATACTGATGAGGTAAGGATAAGGAAGGTATAACTAAGGAAAAATGTATCCTCATTTAAGTTTAAGGAGAAGGGAAATTAGTTTTTTTGAAAGAAACAATCCCACCTGAATAAAGCCTATCATGATTTGAATCCCAATCTTCATTTATCATCGACAAATCAGACAAGAAACATTGGTTGCCCACCTTTGTGGAATAGTTTTTTTTAAAATTTCAAAACTATATAATGTATATACACAAGGTTGTAATATTTGAGTAATGTGGACACAAGTAATTCTCCCTAGCATACAAATATCTAATATTTTTTTTGACAAAATACATACCTAAACCAAAAACTGTAGTGAAGAAAGCGTTGCTGACCTCTAGTATAAAGAAAATGGCATGAGCTTGATTGAAATGCTCTATTCCCATGGTCAACATGTTCAGGAATATAAGGACGAAAATGGCAATTTCAAATCTGAAAAATAGAAAAAATAATATGTAGTATCTATCCTATGAGTATAGAAATGCCCTTTAAGTGTAAGTAAGTGTTTTGTAGGGCGTAAGTTGTACCCCCTATCCCATGTGCGTCAGAAACATTGAAATTGGAACACAAGGGAGACAAGGGAAGTGAAGATCATGGTAATGAAGTTTGTGAAAAGCATGTTAGCTGTCCTGAGGAGAAACAAGATTAAGAATGAAGTTATCCAGGAAAGAATTGGGGTACAGGGAGTATATGAGTTAGTAGAGGAAGCAAGACTGAGATGGTATAGTCATGTAATGGGGATGTTGGAGTACATGAGATAGTAGAGGAAGCAAGGCTGAGATGGTATGGGCATGTAATGAGGATGGACAAAGAAAGGACGCCGAAGAAAATATTGGAAAAGAAGTATGTAGTGAAAAGACAGAAACTTAGGCCAAGAAAGAGATGGGAGGAGCATATAGCAGAAAGTCAGAGGAAGATGGAGGCAATTTACTAGAGTGACCCTGGTACATGTTGGGAACAGTTGCTGATGATGATGATGGTGGTTTCAAAGCAAAGAAAAAAAGAAATAAAAGTAGCTCATACAGACAGCTATATAAAATTTAGTTAAAATTATGAATATGAGTGCTCACAGATTTTAAACAAATTTTAAATTGTAGGTATTTAACATCCACTTTCTTAAACAAGTGATAATCTATCTGGCTTTAAAACCAACTTAAATCTAGAATAGACGCAACACCTAGCTCACAAGATGTCGATTCATCACTGTTAAACGGGAAGCTCCAATTTAATTAATAATAAACTTTTCGGCCATGCCAGGAATCAAAATCGGGACACTTAACACAGTAGACAGACATGCCACCGAAGATAGTTTATACATCTGACAAGTTCATTATTATTTGTGCATATATGTGCATTATTTGCGCATTTATGCATAGACCTTTCATAGAAAATCAACTGGTAATATTATTATTATTATTATTATTATTAATATTAGCACCGCGTCTTACTACCCGTTCGGGTTATACGCACTTAGGCTAACGTGTAATGGTAGGGTGATGGTGAGATGAAATGGAGGACCTACAGTTTAACGTGGGATCCGAACCACGGTGGAGGCCTGGCATTCCCTTTCACAAGATGTCTTGTCAGAGGTGAAGGAAGGGGTTTGGTAATCAGATAAATCTGTGCCGGGACCGAGGATTGAACCCCGGCCGCAACTGGTAATAATTTTAGTACAAATATTGCTCTATAATATTCAATACTCGACTAAAGCTAGGGATATTTTCATCCAGACTCGATTCGGGCTTGATGAGAGAAATGCCTATATGTACAACCGTAGTTGTAAATTTTATTAATGAGGAATTAATTATAAACATAAATTAAGAAAGAAATATGAAATTTTTTAAGTATTTTTTTTATCACCCCATCTTACTATTCAGGTCATCTGCAAACATGGTAATTTATTTAGTGAAGTAGTGGTGAATAAGGAAGCAATTTAGAGGTAATCTACCGGCATTCGCGTGTAAGGAAAGTGGGAAACCATTTAGGAAAAAATCACCCTTAATAGACCAGACCAGGATTTGAACCTTGATATCATCGTCATGGTTAGGAGAGTGAAACCTTAGACCATTCGGCCACTGAAGCGAGTATTCCCCAAAGTACCTTCTAGAGTTGGAAAGGTCGTAGAACATTGCCAAGAACTGGTTGATTGGCCTCTTGATGACCTTTTGGGGCTTTTTCCTGCCCAGCTTCTTCATGGCGGTGTAGTAGTGCTTCTGACTCTCGGTGAGAAACATCTCCAGCACCCCCCCTTCGTACTGAAACAGGGACACGAGCAACAGTCAGCTCGAGACATATTCATGGACATGAGCCACAGTCAGTATAAACAAATCAAGGGTCAATAATAGACACAAAGTTGGGGGTTAATTATACACAAAGAGAAATCGAGATACACAATATGCGATATGCACAAAACACGGGGAAATATACACAAAACAGTCAATACATAAAAATCTGGACTCAATATTTACTAATTAAGAGTCAATACACACAAAGCATAAGTAATTATTATTATTACTAGCGCCGCGTCTTACTACCCGTTCGGGTTATACGCACTTACGCTAATGTGTAATGGTAGGGCGATTGTGAGATTAAATGGAGGACCTACAGTTTAACGTGGAATCCGAACCACGGTGGAGGCCTGGCATTCCCCACATTCACAAGATGTCTTGTCAGAGGTGAAGGAAGGGTTTGGTAATCAGATAAATCTGTCCGGGACCGAGGATTGAACCCCGGATGCAGCATAAGTAAAAAAGATTACAAAAACACAAGAAAAACCCCCACACAAACACACACACACCTCTACAGGGTAGACAAGAAACTGTACATACAGTTCACAAGACAATCCATTCTCAATAACTTTCTCCACACTTCCTTTTCCTTGCATACTCAGTTTTCTTCAACACCATCCATACACTGAGTCATACATGCTATTTTATTCTTAAAACTATTAATATTTCTCCTTTTCAGACATTTATCTACAACATTTAGCCACGTCTTACATGGCCTACCCCTTCCTTTTGATCCACACACTCTACCTTCATATATTTACTTCGTCATTTGATCCATACTCATCCTCTCAACATAACACACTTCTTTCACAATGACCTATTTCAGAGGTTTCAAAAACATTTTGAATCGCGTGCTACCCAAACAATTTCAGTAATTTGGACCGGCCATCTAAGCTTGAATCAATGTTGCCACCCTTCCAAACACTGTTCTAACCTATTTTACGTTTGGCTTGACTTGGTCCTAGTATATCTATAAAATATGTTGATGCCCCATCTTTTAACGACTTTAATATAACTTTTTAGCATGGCTTCTCAGGGAGTACCACTGGTAATAATTGTGTGTACCACTGGTGGTACACATAACACAGTTTGGAAACCGCTGACCTATTGGCTTCTCTTTCAAACTACACTTCTTATTGTGAGTAAAAAACTAAAATTTTGGTACACCAGCTCTCACTTTCAGATGTTTCCTAAATAATTCTTAATTAATTAATTAATTAATGATAATTAATATTTAGCACCGCGTCTTACTACCCGTTCGGGTTATACGCTTTAAGTACTAATTACTCTAATGGATTAGGAATTATGAAGGTTGAATTAGAGGAAGTGAACCCGCATTTGCGTGGAGGGAGAGTGGAAAACCATTTAGGAAAAACCACCCCAGTCCACCCGACCAAGATTTGAACCTCGATCTCCCCGTCCTCGGCAGTCGAGCTCAACACGACAAGTGCGTTAGCCAACTACGTCACCGAGGCGGGTAATTCTTAATTACATATTGTGTATTTTTTTTTACAACAATTGTATAAAATAATGCAATAATATGTGTTGTCTCATCAAAAGGTCCATACGGAATCATAGATCCGGCGCGCAAGTTTGACACACCTTCTTTTTGAGCATGTTGAAGTTGTCGATGATGACACCGATGAAGAGGTTCAACGTGAAGAACGAGCCGCACACGATGAAGATGACAAAGTAAATGTAAGCGTAGAGATTAGCCTCCCTCTGTGGCTGCAGATCCACGCCTCTGGCATCCACCGCATCCGCCATCACCTCCATCCAGCCTTCAAATGTTGCCTACACCGGGGAATATTCAAACCATAAGAGAAAAATCACATTTTGGTTAAATAATTACTTTACATCCGTTACCGTTTCCAGCTTATGGTCGGTTTGTTTTGTTCAAGCCATATATTTCCTACTACCGGCTTGATGGCCTGTCGTAGCTTGATATGCCTTTAATTTTTACTTATAGACTAGGACAAGCACAACATCCAGTCCCTCGACCGTTAATTTATCAATGTGAGAGGGCAAACCCATATTTCACCAATGGTAATTTTTCGGCCATGCCGAGATCCTTATCTCAGTAGGCAGACACATTACCGAAATGAGCTAAGGTGTCGGATTTTTATAATCATGGAAATTAATACAACTAAATAAAAAGGAGGAATTGATTAATAATTGTAAATTTATTTAAGAAGGCCCACCTAGGGAAAGAGGAAAAATGTGGGAAGAATCCAATGCACAAAGGTGACATCTTCTTCCTTTCTTCTGTCTTCTATATTATTATTATTATTATTATTATTAGCACCGTGTCTTACTACCCGTTCGGGTTATACGCACTAACGCTAATGTGTAATGGTAGGGTGATTGTGAGATGAAATGGAGGACCTACAGTTTAACGTGGGATCCGAACCATGGTGGAGGACTGGTCATTCCCCACATTCACAAGATGTCTTGTCAGAGGTGAAGGAAGGGTTTGGTAATCAGATAAATCTGTGCCGGGACCGAGTATTGAACCCCGGCCGCCAGCACAGAAGTCTGACACCTCACCCCTAGACCGCCAGGTCACCTCTTCTATAGTAGAAGTGGTCACACACACATTTTGACACAAATTTAAACNCCTGGCATTCCCCACATTCACAAGATGTCTTGTCAGAGGTGAAGGAAGGGTTTGGTAATCAGATAAATCTGTGCCGGGACCGAGTATTGAACCCCGGCCGCCAGCACAGAAGTCTGACACCTCACCCCTAGACCGCCAGGTCACCTCTTCTATAGTAGAAGTGGTCACACACACATTTTGACACAAATTTAAACATAATAGATTATGTTTTTCTGCAGCAATGCCTTTATCAATCAAAATAAGATGATGGAATAGGAATAACCTTTGTACAAACACTACACTACTCTATTTTTAATTCAAAAATAAAGTGTTAGAGACACCTTCGTAAACTGTTGTAGAGGTGGAATTTTTATTATTATTTTTATTTCCACAAGAGTTTATTAAACTTTTTCTAACAATTTATTTTTGAATTCAAAATAGAGTAGTTTAGTGTTCGTGTAAAGTTTATTCCCTCTTTTATTTTTAGTTTTATAAAGGCGACACTGCCAAAATATTACTCTATTGTGCATAAATTTGTGTTTAAATGTGTGTGTGTGTCCGATTACTTCTACTATAAAAGAAAGAAAGATGTCACCTTTGTGCTTTAGATTATTACATAAAAATTTTCCTCTTTCCCCAGGTTGGCTTCCTTCAATAAATTTGCATTTAATAGTTTATACTTTTTCTCTACTTTTGTCCTATTTTTAAACAATTACTGTGCTTATAAAATCACTTAGCCATTGGTCCAACTTATTGTTAGAATTTTTATAAATAGGATAAACATTGCCGTTAGAGAGAAAACTATTTCGGGTTGCAGATAAAACAGCCTTTGAATATGCTTTCCAATCAATCAAATCGATATTTTCTTTTCTTAATTTTTTGCCTCATATTGGTGCCCGTTTGATTTAAACATATACATAAGGCGTCAGAAAATTTTCTTTACACTCTCATTAATTTTATCAAAAGAGAGATGGATCAAATCCTTTAGTTCTCAAATCAAAATAATGAATTTTTCTTTCAAATCTTGAATACAAATTTGAATCTTTAAAAATGTACAATTTTATTTAGAATGAAAAGATTTAAAATCGAATTTATAAAAAGTTGTCCAAGGTTTGTTGCCATCGACATATAATATTATGTTTTTAATTGTATATTATGTCATAAAAAAAAACTTTCACTAAATAAATTATATTAATATTATGTTGTCCTTGTTGAGATTTTGTTAATCTCTCATCTACAAAATTCAAAATTCCTTTTACCGATTCATTATAATTGTTATATCAAGTCAAGGTCTTCATAATAGTATAGAAAAATGATTTTTTGTTGAGATTTTTACAAATCATAATCCTCTGGAATACCATAGGATTCAAGGGATTCAAGGGATTCAAGCCTTTTCAACTATAATAAACAACTTCGGGTTGTTTGTGCCAACATTTCTAAGACTGGTGATTCTATGTGGGTTAGTTAGTTTAGATATTTCATTTGGTCTCAAAGTTTAGAATATAGTTTTTATTTCTACATCTCTTGCTACCCATTTGGTATTTACGCTAATGGTTTAAGGGATGTAAGAAGTTATATTTAAGAAAGTGTACCCGCATTTGCACAAGAGGAAAAGTGGAAAACCATTGTGGAAAAACCACCCTCAGTACACCCAACCAGGATTCAAACCTCAATCTCCCCGTCATCAGCAGTCTAGTCTACTGCGAGAGCAACACCTTAGAACATAGAACTACAGAATCTTACAATAATTAATTACGTTAATAAATCAACTCAGCTTTAAATTATGAGTAAAGAATGATCCTTAAGAGGATACAAGGAAATTGACAACATTATCTTCTCATTTCGACAACTATGTGCTGAAATTTTTTTTAATTAGAGTATTTATTCATTGATAAAATATCAATAACATTTTAAAATATACTTATTCAACATAAATCCCTTAAAATGACCCAAGAAATCCTGAGATTGATTCAAAAATGACACCTACCAAGATAGTTTAACCCATACCTACAAAATGATAAAAAAAATGACTTATAAAATATATATTTCTACAGCAAGGGGGTCATGAACAGAGTTTCTGTACTTATGAGAATTGTAGGTGATGAATCAAAACAAATAGTTGACGTGTCATCAGAATCCAGGCGCTATTGATGAGGCAGTTAGTGGGGGCAAAACAAAGAGGGTCTCACACATGCAACAATTATTTAGTTCTATAAATTACATTCAAGTTCGGATTGTTTTACATTTGGAAGAAGATACAGTAAGGGTGGGTTGAAAATATATAAAAGGGAAGGAACACAGTTCACAATTTTCACTGATGCCATTTGACGAAGAGGTAATGGCTGCCTCTTGAAGAAAATCATTGTTACCACCCAATTCCCTGACCTAGATTTAATTCTTCTTCTTTTTATTATTATTATTATTATTATTAGCACCGCGTCTTACTACCCGTTCGGGTTATACGCACCTATGCTAATGTGTAATGGTAGGGTGATTGTGAGATGAAATGGATGACCTACAGTTTAACGTGGAATCCGAACCACGGTGGAGACCTGGCATTCCTCACATTCACAAGATGTCTTGTCAGAGGTGAAGGAAGGGTTTGGTAATCAGATAAATCTTTGCCGGGACCGAGGATTGAACCACGGCCGCTAGCATAGAAGTCTGACACCTTACCCCTAGACCACCAGGCCACCGTTTAATTCTTCCGGAACGCATCAGGATATAGTGTGAAATGCTCAACGCTACTTCCTAAGAGATATCCAAAAGGAAGAAAAAGTAAATTTGTAGATAATGATGGAACACTTAGTTAAGAACATTTATAAAAGGAATAACATACAGGACAAACACAAATAAATGGTGGGATATAAGGGAATGCGAGTTAAGAATTTAGAATAGTAATTTTGCAGTTTTTATTAAAAAAAATATCATTTTTGATAAAGTAAATAAATATTTTCTCGTTAGATAAGTTTGGTTTAATTTTCTACATTTCGTAATAGTATAATTTCTACAATTTCTGTCTCGAGCATAATGAAAATTGATGAAAAACTTTTAAAATGAAATAAAAAAAGAAGTTTACATCAAATTTCATAATGTTCACGATAGGTATTCGAGAATTGTTAAGATTGCTTTATGTATCAAATTAAACTGTATCTTTCTAGTGGAACAATATTTTATTTAGAGTGTCCAATTATTTTATATATATAAACTTTAAAATACTGGCCTTAATGCCACAACTACTACTTTTGATTTTAATTTTAACGTTTATATTGAATTTTTTGTTTTGTTTTAAATCTTTGTGCTTTCTGAAACTGACACTTTATTATTTTTGTACAAATATTGTTAAAAAGTTTCCAACGCATTATCATAAATATATTAACCCCTTTATTACTTTTTTTTTATGAAATCTTACTAACAAAGTCATAAAACTTAAATAAAATCCTGAAATATTTTTATCTAACACTTAAAATATTATTGAAGGTCTCTAATAATATTTTTTTATTTAGAAACATGAATGGTTAATTTCAGAAAATATACTATTTTTTTCTAAAACAAAAAAAAGTAAAAATGTTCAAATTAATCCAAAGGTTGTAGGTGCAGTTATAGCTCGCGTTCTCTTGTATCCTTAATTTTTATCGATGCATCTACTTACTACTTGAAATAATGCGAGGTAAGCGTTTCCCACATTATCGAAAGAAATTTTAGAATTTATCCAAGTGTAGTTCTGGAAAAGACATTCTTCCATATTATCAACTTCCTGAAACATAGAAATACATATACGAGAACCTTATTAATCCAAACTAATTGGGACCGAAGCTTGTTAGAATTAACGAAAATTTGGATTCAAGCGTGATAAAACAACGATCCAGTATTTAAAAAAAAAAGTTAAATTACATTTGACTGAGTTTAATCACGATTTAATTTATTTAACCGATGTATAACACATGTAATATGTACTGTAATTATTTTTAGTTACAGAAAAACACAATGTGTTGACTACAACATCTAAATACTAAGCATTTACTATCAAATATCACAGTTTTTTTACAATTATCTTTTGACTTTGAGCTTTTTAACCAATAAAATATATTTCATTGACTTAATTTTATTTTGTTGTTTTCCAAAAAGTATGTTCGGGTTATCTGGAATTTTGGACTATTGGGGTTCGAACTAAAAGGGTTTTACTGTAATTTAATTATGTGCATTAATACCAATGTCATAGATAAGATATAATTTGTGGAGAGGGTTTTATGGGAACCAATTCTTTATTTCTGATAACAATTTTGGTTAAAATGTGACTTTTGATTAGATAAACATATCATCTGCAGTCCTTTCTTAAAAAGTGCCATTAGAAAATAGAAACACATTTTTTTTCACCAAACATTGATAACATTTTACTATTATTGTTATTTTATATTTTCTAGCACTGTTATTTTATAGGTATTGATAATATTTAATTATTTATCAAAAGTTACAGTTGTATATCATATGAATTAATGTATTAATATGTGAAAATACATAAAGTAGCTACTATACTGTCAGAAAAAAACCTTCCTATGAAAATTGGGTCGCCAATTTAATCTTCCTCTATTCTTACAGCATTTTACCTCCTTTAATTGATTCCATCCTTCTTCTTTCACTTGCACACTTTCTTTTATCTGCTCCTCCCATCTCTTTCTTGGCCTCCTTTGTGGTCTTTTCCCTACATACTTCATATCGTTAGTTCCCTTTGGCATTCTTTCCTTCTCGATCCTCATTACATGACCATACCATCACAGCCTTGCTTCCTCTATTATCCCATGGACTCCAACATCCTCATTACATGCCCATACCATCTCAGTCTTGCTTCATCTATTATCCCATGGACTCCAACATCCTCATTACTTGCCCATACCATCACAGCCTTGCTTTCCTCTACTATCTCATGTACTCCAACATCCTCATTATATGTCCATACCATCTCAGCCTTGCTTCCTCTAATATCTCATGTACTCCCCACTCTTTCCCGGATTATTTAATTCCTTATCCTGTTTCTCCTAGCAACAGATAACACAGTATATAAGGGACTCAATGTATTTATGCTAACAAGAGAGACACTTCTACAGATACCGCTTGATTTTGATTTTAACCCTCAAGTTAAGTGTAGCTTACTGATAAAAGATTTTCGAAAAATTCGTCCCTAACTATATTAGACTATATGATAAATTATATATAATACTGTGTTTTAAAAAACAGTTTTTTTTATGAATCGCTCACCTCTATGGGTAGCAGTTCCCCTTCTTCATCCACACACTTGAAGAACTTGCCGCCGAAGAACTGTACCCCCATGATGGAGAAGATGAGCCAGAACACCAGGCACACCAGAAGGACGTTGAAGATGGAGGGGATCGCGTACATCAACGCGTTCACCACTATCTAGAACACAACACCAACACTGGAAACAAAACATTCCCAAACAACATCGGAACATAGAACCGCTATTAAGAGGCCAAGGAAAATTCAAACAGTGTTGCCACTATTGTATAAAAACGAAATTTCTTTTGTTTTGCAAATAAAAAGGGATTCAGAATAAAGAATTACCATTGGGAACAAAAAAAATCCCTATTTTCTAAAAATAATTTTTCTACACATAAAAATCACAAAATTTATTTTTTATTTGTCATGGGCATCAAAGATTTCGGACAGTAATTTTTTATCTTTATTTAAAAAGTTTCTATCCAAATCGCACTGAGCTCCGACAACTATAAAACAGCTGGCAAGATGGTGGTAGCATTTCTAAACCTATCTACTTAAGAATCTGATACCTTAGCTAGATCGATTAGCGTGTCTGTCTACTGAGATGAGGTCGGTGACCTGGCGGTCTAGGGGTAAGGTGTCAGACTTCTATGCTGGCGGCCGGGGTTCAATCCTCGGTCCCAGCACAGATTTATCTGATTACCAAGCCCTTCCTTCACCTCTGACAAGACATCTTGTGAATGTGTGGAATACCAAGCCTCCACCGTGGTTCGGATTGCACGTTAAACTGTAGGTCCTCCATTTCATCTCACAATCACCCTACCATTACACATTAGCGTAAGTGCGTATAACCCGAACGGCTAGTAAGACTCGGTGCTAATAATAATAATAATAATAATACTGAGATGAGGGTCCCCAACTTAATTCCCGGCATGACTGAAAAATTTATCATTGTTGAAATATGGGTTTACCCTTTCACGGGGATGAATTAATGAACGGGGACTGGATGTTGTGCCTGTCCTAGTATTAAGTTAAATTATAAGGCATATGCTGCTACGACAGACCTAGCAAACAGGTAGTGGAAAATATATGGCTTGAATAAAAAAAACTGACCACAGGCTGGAAACAGTAAGGGATGTAAGAAAAAAAATATCTACTGAAGCAATATTTTATTTATTTTAACCAAAAAAGTTTTTATTCTAAATATAAAACTGTAAAAATACAAAGATTGGAACGCGTTTCCTTCCACCCCTTAGCAGTTGTATTATAATTATTCATTTAATTTATAGTTAATGGTAGGTGTTGGTGTATTAAGAAGGCAAATTCCCACTAGAATCACTCTTGTATCTGATCCATAGTCCAGAGTCTTGTTTCTCAAAGTTTTCAGGATGAAGGACCATCAAATGGAAGTCATACAAATTGGGGGACCATTGGGCTCTGAGAGTTGAGGGGGGATGAAAAGCACGAGGGTAAAAAAATAATATTTTGAAGCAACTCCACTTTAGGACTTTAAATACAAGACAAAAAACAAACAAAAAAACCATCCATTAAATTTAATGTTGAAAAAAAATCATATAATTAAAATGAATTAGTAAGAAATATTTGTATGATTATGTTTAACATTCTAAACATAATATATTTTTGATAAATAATTATTCAGATTGGTTGACTTAAGGTTGGTACATATGTCTTTTTCTATGTAACTTGTGTCTAGCGAGGGAAGAATATTTTTCATATTTAATCGTTTGCATTTAAAAAAATTGTATTATAAGTGATCAACGTTGTTTAATATTTATTATCATTATTATTACCAAAGTTTC
Organism: Timema shepardi; assembly: GCA_902151425.1. NCBI lineage: Eukaryota > Metazoa > Arthropoda > Insecta > Phasmatodea > Timematidae > Timema > Timema shepardi. The sequence goes on along the minus strand of CABFVX010003838.1, from coordinate 40,084 downwards.
TGGGATTTTGCCAACCACTTGATTGGCAGCCGCATACCACAATTTGAGAAACACTGGTCTTGAACAAATATCAGGGGCACTTACCCTCATCCCTTGCCATCTGGATATTGCCCTTAGAGGCCTTAACGCCCTTAGAGTTCTCAGTGAGCGGAGAACTTTGAGATTTTCATTCTCCTCTATCAGAAGACTAAACACAGATACCTGAAACAAATCGACAAGTTAAGAGCCTGGGTAATCCGCTTCGGTGAGCACATGGTCTAAGGTGTCACTCTAGAAACAGAATATACCTCTGATGATGGAGAGAATGATGTTATAATCCCGGTAGGGTGAACTTGAGGGGGTCTTTTTCTCTAAATGGTTTCACACTCTCCCTCCACACAAATATAGGTACAACTCCTTTAAATTCAACCTTACTCATTCCTAACACATTAGTGTTATTAGTACAGTAGCCCCATGACTTCTTTGGTGCTGACTGACAGCTCACAGCTGACAACATCTAGGTATATACCAAAATTTTGACAGTCAGAAGTGACAGCTGCTAAACACATGTTTTTGCAAATCATATGGTTCGGCGTAGGGATACATAATTTGGTCTGGTAACTTTTCAAAGCCGTCAGCTGTCAGTCAACACCAAAGAAGCCATGGGGCTACTGTACCAATGATTTCTCTTAAGTTAAATGCATTGTTCCATTTTACTTTTCTGAAAACAAAGTTTTCCGGTTCTAAAGTTCCAATTATATTACACCTAATTGTCTTGTACTAAATGTTAATGAAAAAAGGCTCTTATTTACAAAACCAAAACTATCAATAGTAAATCAATTGTTTACTCATTCAAAACAAGTTGTCAACAAGGAAGATGAGCAAGGGGCAAGAAGAGATAGTAAATATCATAATCAATGATGTGCCGGGACCAGAATTTTATAAATGAAAAGGTGACCTAGTGGTCTAGGGGTAAGGTGTCGGGGTTCAAACCTCAGTCCTGACAAATATTTATCTGATTAGCAAACCCTTCCTTCACCTCTGACAAGACATCTTGTGAATGTGTGGAATGCCAGGCCTCCACTGTGGTTCGGATCTCACGTTAAACTGTAGCTCCTTCATTTCATCTCACAATCACCCTACCATTACACATTATTGAAAGGGCGTATAACCCGAACGGATGGTAAGACGCGGTGCTAATAATAATAATAATAATAATAATAATAATAATAATAATAATAATATAAATTAAAAAGTGTGTATGATTTTGCCATGCTATTTATTATCTTTGAATCTCAATATTTAATATGTGATGTCTTACTTATATAAGACTCGATGTACACTACAGTAGCCCCATGGCGTCTTTGGTGCCGACTGACAGCTCACAGCTGAATTTTGACAGTCATCATTTAGGTATATACCTAACTTTGACTGTCAGAAGTGACAGCTGACAAACAAATGTTTTTGCAGATCATCTGGTTCGGCGTAGGGATACGTAATTTGGTCTGGTAACTTTTTAAAGCTTTCAGTCAGCACCAAAGAAGCCATGGGGATACTGTAGGTAGGCTTATACTTACAAACACGATGATGAAGTCTAGAATGGTCCAGAAGCTGGTGAAGTATTTCCAAAACCCCAGCGCCAACCATTTGAGCAGCATCTCTACGCTAAAAACTACACAAAACGTCAGGTTGGTCCAATAGAGTATGTTCTTGAGGAAAGGATTGTCGTCCAGGTAGATGTCCTCGAAGCACAACGTGATGCTCGACGCGAATATAAGCACCAGGATAAACCATTCAAACATGGGGGTGTCCACCACAGAGAGCACACTTGTCCTTATGACCATCCACTTCCGGCCACATTTTGTCTCAAGACATCGGTCGCAGCAGGTGCACCTGAAATGGTTCCAGAAAAAAATATAGTGAAGCAATAACATTTTTTATTTATTGACTCTTTTTAGTGCCATGAGCTGATCTGATACTGTGGATAGTGCCACAAGACGATCTGATCGGCTCTACTTTTTTACTGTGGATAGTACCACAAGCCAATAGGATAGGCTTCACTTTGTACTGTGGATAGTGCCACAAGCCGATATGATCAGCTCTGCTTTTTTACTGTGGATAGTACCACAAGCCAATAGGATAGGCTTCGCTTTGTACTGTGGATAGTGCCACAAGCCGATATGATCAGCTCTGATTTTTTACTGTGGATAGTGCCACAAGCCAATAGGATAGGCTTCACTTTGTACTGTGGATAGTGCCACAAGCCGATATTATCAGCTCTGCTTTTTTACTGTGGATAGTGCCACAAGCCAATATGATCGTCTCTGTCTTTTACTGTTAATAGAGCACAAAATTGATTTTTTTTCCAAAGTATCATCTTGATCCTCTCTGCTTAGGTAGTGTAAAGGTAAATAGGCATCTGAGATGATTCCAATATGATATTGAGCTTATGTGAAATTTAGTCAAAACCTTTATCATTACACCTACCTACATGAGTTTTATATTTACTGTTATGAACAAAAAACTACTTTGTATGACCCATTACATAGTCATATTATATAACCTTTAAAATATACTTAACTAAGTTAGAATTTTCCATTCTAAAAAAGTCAGAATAAAATACATTATTTTGGCTGATTATTAAGACCTCAATGTCCAGAAACGAAGAATAGCTGGTATAGGACAGTAGAATGTAGCTTTATGAGTGGAATGATGTAATTTATTGGGGGAGGGGGGAAGGGGGATAAAGGGGGGGGGGAGGGGTCACAGTTAGTGCAAGATGGAGGCAACATCTTGTCGAAAATATGAGTAAGCTTTTAACTTTTGCTTGTCATTCTTTCTTATTAAATTATTAATACTGTTTTCTTTTTTGTAATATAAGGCATTTATTTTATATATCGTAAAAATTGAAATAGGATTGTAATACTAATTTTTTTTGGTCCTGGTTTGCCCTAGAAAAAATTTGGAAACCCTATTTTACAACGATATATAGACAGACCTATTATTTCACTTCACAAATCTTAGGATTTGTATCGGCAGAAGGGAGCGCAAATATTTTTTTACAGTTTTTATAGAATTGAAATTGTTTGGCAAAAATAAATCAAATATTTCTCCAGTAGCAACACAGAGTTTAGTTTTCTGCACATGCTAATATCAACAGATTTTGAATATCTGTCAAGGATGTTCTGGAATTTTGTGAAAACGTTTTTCCTTTATTTAAAAAGTTTTGACAAAATTGCAGGACACCCTTGACAGATATTCAAGATATGTTGATCTTAGCATGTGCAGAAAACTAAACTCTATGTTGCTACTGGAGAAATATTTGATTTATTTTTGCCAAAAAAAAAGTAATGTTATAAAAACTGTAAAATTACTCGCGCTCCCTTCTGCCGCACCTTACATCCTTTGCCAACGATTTATGAGATCCCTCTCACCTCTGGAAACAGTGTTGAGGGAAGCATTCTTGAGGCACTTTGACGGGCTTGTTACAGCCGAAGCCAGGGAAGCTGCCCATTCCATCCACGTAATGGCCCTGCGAGTCTCTCCTACCACCCACGGTCAACTCGTCCACGTACGACACTAGCGCGTGCCACGGGTGTTTAGGAGAACCGACCACCGCCTCGGGGGCCGGGTTCTGCAGCATCGTGTCCGTCTCGCCAGGACCTTTATCCAGGACCTCGAGTTCGATGCTCTCCTCAGTGTTTGACTCGTCTGAAACATGATTAAGGACATTATTATTATTATTATTATTATTATTATTATTATTATTATTATTATTAGCACCGCGTCTTACTATGCGCTCGGGTTATACGCACTTACGCTAATGTGTAATGGTAGGGTGATTATGAGATGAAATGGAGGACCTACAGTTTAACGTGGAATCCGAACCACGGTGGGGGCCCGGCATTCTTCACATTCACAAGATGTCTTGTCAGAGGTGAAGGAAGGGTTTGGTAATCAAATAAATCTTTGCCGCGACCGAGGATTGAACCCCGGCCACCAGCACAGAAGTCTGACACCTTACCCCTAGACCGCCAGGTCACCCTTTTTTTTAATAAAAGAAAAAACAATAAAACTTTTTTTTGCAGTTAACAATGAAAAAAAATTACATTATTATTATTATTATTAATTAGCACCGCGTCTTACTACCCATTCGGGTTATTGCTTTAAGTACTAATTACGCTAATGGATTAGGAATTGGGAAGGTTGACTTAGAGGAAGTGAACCCGTATTTGCATGGAGGGAGAGTGGAAAACCATTTAGGAAAAACCACCCCCAGTTCACCCGACCAAGATTCGAACCTCGATATCACCGTCCTCAGCAGTCAAGCTCAACATGACTAGCGCGTTAGCCAACTACGCCACCGAGGCGGGTACTTTATTTTTTTATTATTATATCATAGGTATTGATAACATATATCAAAAGTGACAGCTGCAGATAACGTGACTTGATGTATTAATACGTGAACGTAGCTTTTTTTCCAAAAACTCCCCTTTAGCTCTGAGTCTCCTCAATTTAAAAACCCTGCACACGCCACCACCGAATGTTTCGGTAATACCAGTAAAATTATGAACCCACCTTTACTGCTGGACTGTTGAGCGATCATGGGGAGATTCCTGTCTCCATCCTGCTTCCAAGGGACCCTCCGTGGCTGAGGACTCACCCCGGGTCTCCCCCCTTCCTCCTCGTCCTGCAGCGTCACGGCCTTCTGCCTCACCAGCACCGGATGACCGTCCTCGGCGCCGAGACGCCCGTCCACCGCTCCCCTGGGCAGCACCAGCGAGTACCTCTTGTCCGCCGCTTCCTTGGCGTGTCTGTCCAAGGACTCCTGCACGCTCTGTGAATACGGCCTCCTCTCCTCCGGTCTGGGGGTAGGCACCCTCGCCGTAGGCGGCGGCCTTCTCCGCTGAAAGTCGCCTTCGTCGTTCCTAAGCCTCGCGTTGATACCCGGCGCTCCCGACGGAGGTGGAGGATGAGGGGGATGTTCGACGGCGCCTACCTCCATCCTGAGGATGACCTCGCGGGGGGAGGTGGTGGAGGTGTATACGCCGCAGGACTTCCTCTCGGAGGTGCCCATCACCTCCCGGACCATCTCCTCCAGTCGCATGTTCTTCTCGTTCTGGTTCCTCTCCCGGTTACGGCGTTTCTTGTTCACGATGGATCGCAGACGCTCGAAACTTCGGGCCAGCTTCGACTCTTCCCCCACTTCCTAAGATAGAGAGAGAGAGATATAGGGGGACAATTCAAGGTAGGAGATGTTTCTCACGGTGGAGAGAGCCGTGACGTTAGCGGGGTATGGTTTGAATCCCGGTCAGAGAATTTTTAGGGGAGGAGAGAACACTTGTGGCTAGTAGTTCTTCATCACCAGAAAGTCCAAGATGCCAATAACTATGAATGCTAGTTTCACCACCGAAATAACAATCAATAACAATATTTATAAGGTCAAATTTTCATTGGAAGGACCTTATTTGACTACTAGATCTACTGTCACGTATTCATACGTCAAGTCATGTGATATGTAACTGTTAATTTTGAGTCAATACCTAAAGAACAACACTAATAATGTAGCCGACGATTTCCGCACGTCCATCATAGATTCTGCCTTAAAATATGGGTGAAGGATGACTATGGGCACGAGATGAACCCTGGATAGTTCAGTGGTAAGAGTATTGGCGTACTAAGTCAAAGGTACCGGGTTCGATTCCCGTGTCCAGGTGTCAGTTTTCAATTTTCAGAGTATGATATATAGATGAAGTAATCCTCGCTAAAAAGCATAAATAAGAGCTTTGGCTATTTGATTCACAAATAATATAGTAAAATGTTATCAATCTTGGCCACAAAAATTATGGTGAGTTGGATTTTTTTGGGTGTAAATCATGACTATAGCAGCATCTAAATAGCATAATATTTAAATTAAGAAATTAAACCTGGACACGGGAATCGAACCCATTATCTGACAGCTCATGATCTAAATTGATCGCTCTTATCTAGCTGGCGATTTCCGCACCTCCACAATTCCTTTAAATATGACCCTAGTCACGTGACGATTTCTGGACAGTTCAAGGGTAAGAGTATTGGCATACTAAGCCAAAGGTCCAGGGTTAGATTCCGGTATCCAGATGTCATTTTTCAATTTAAAGATTAACACAAAATATTATATTTGTAAAGGTCCTGCCTGTGAAAATTTGACTGTATAAATAAGTAACATTAAATCAAACAGTGAACTGTACGCAATGTTTTTGTGGAATATCCGGTTATTTCCGAGTAGGCGAGAACCTGCTCTATTTGCATTTTGATTTCCCGTTCTCTGGGCTTACCAAGGGTCTAGGGAATCTATCTCTCCTATACGGCAACTGGTGGCGTGTATGCCATCGGCGGTATTCGAATAAAGAACCTAGATACGTGATGATCCTTCTGGAATGTGCTGGGGGTCTGCTAGTAGCCACTGCCTCTTTGTGGTGGGTGTAGCCCACCCATGGAAGTGATGACAGTGATGACAGGAGTTGATGTTTCCTAAATGCCCGCTGCGCACATTTTACGTGCGTGGCTACGCTCGAAGGACACATACATGATGGGCTAGAGAAACCCCGTAAGAGGTAGCTGTTACCCAGGTAGGTGGATATCAGACCCTTACACGGTAGGCGAGTTTCCACTTTGAATGGTTTCTACCATCGTTAAGGTGACTAATGACGTGATGGTGTCCTTAATGTTCCTCTGTGGGCTCTTCACTCGACGGGACCAGGTTTGTTTGTCGGACAGTGGTAAGTATATACGCTGATCTTTATAGGAAAACTAATTTCAATCACCAACATTGATTAAAAGTCACTAAAATTCGGAATTATAAAAATATGTTTAAGTTTCTTTACTAACTAAAAAGTTATAAAAAGCTTTCACTAATACTTCCTTATGGGTTGTTTTATAGTTTCTCTCTAAAATTATTAATTAAACGGACCGAGAATATAAAACAATCGTAATATTTTTTTATTCCCGTTATTGTGGCAACATGAGTTTGCAGTTTTCGAATAACGAGTTTCCTATGACAATCAAACTGTACCTAGGTCACAGACAAGGAAGGTGACTAAAGATAACAAAATGACTAAGGCGGTGGTTTCCAACCTCTAGCAGGGTTTGGTCTCTGTGACAATCGTGACCCCTTGATGGTCCTACAATCGTTCAAATTTTAGTTTTTCAATGACTTATTTTTCTTTGCTACGTCTTATTACTGGTCAGATACATCTGCATTCAATTATATTAGGGGCGTAGGTAGAGTTTATAAGATGTATGCACACTTATTTGCGTGGAGGAGCGGAGGGTAAACGTTAAGGAAAAAATCACCCCCTTGAACAACCGGACAAAAAAATAATTAAATCCTGACCTTCCCGTCACTGACAAAACAAACCAAACCAAACGTGCACACTGATGTTTGTTTAAATTATTATAAATTGCTAATATATTGATCATACGAACGCTACTGAGATGTCCCAAAAGAGAATAAACGAGCCAAGTGAGTATTTTGAAAGTTTTTTTCCTTAGCACTGCGTTTTACTAACCCATTCGGATTTTACGGTTATATAATATACCAACTGCGCTATCGATTTTAAGGAATAGGAAGGCTATATTTAGAATGAGTGTACCCAAATTTGCGTGGAGGAAGAGCGACAATCTAAATCTCAGATATCTGCGTGCGGTAAATATCACGTAATGCTCACGACAGACAGACAGATAAACACACAAACAGGCACACAAACTCTTCATTTTATTAATATAGATGAGTCATTGATATTATATTTTTTCAAAATATGATCAATAATAATTATCATTATTATGTTAGTCACACATATACTATATATGTATATATATATTTGTTATTGGTGAAACAATGCGGGTAGTTTACTGCCTAGGTATTGTTACTTTTTTAAAAGAAAAAGTCAACAATTATCAGGTTAGTAACAAATAAACTTGATACAACGTCTATCAACACACGGGTGCGGGTTAGTCAACAACTCCCAACAATGGTATCAGCGAGGTTAACAATGTCTCTCGGACAAAAAAAAAAACGGGGCACGGCACACGCAAAGCATTGTGGGCAAAAAAGTACCTCGTTCAAGCTGAGCGCCAACAGAGCGCTCTCTTGCGACCCCCTGAGGTTGGGTGGGAAGGGGCAGCGTTGAAACAAAGGGTAGGGGTGGGTGGGTTTGGCAGGGGAGGTCCCCCATAGACAGCGCCACAGTCGCGCCACCACCAGCGCGTGATGGCGCAACAATGCTTTGTACTCTGCGGTCTCCTCGTCTTCCGCGTCTGGCTGGAACACCCAACACCAGCTGGAGTACAACTAGCATCTCGACACGCACATACACCTTACATCTATACCCTCACATACTCTCTCCTCCATTAATTAGTTTTTCTTTCTTGCTGAATGACATTACAATTGCCGTCTGCACAATGCCACAGATAAAGCACAAGGCGTCTTCGTCTATGACAATGGCTGCAGATGAGTTGCCACTTTACGGGTTGTTTATCTCTAAATACTATAATTAGCACCGCGTCTTACTACCCGTTCGGGTTAGACGCTTAAGTACTGATTACGCTAATGGAATAGGAATTGGGAAGGTTGGATATGGAGGAAGCGAACCCGCATTTGCGTGGAAAGTCATATAGGAAAAAACACCGCCAGTTAATCTGAGCGAGATTCGAACCTCAAATCTCCCCATCCTCGGCAGTCCAGCTAAACATGAAACTAACGCGTTAGCTAACCACGCAACCAAGGCGGGTGTTTATTTCTAAAGATTCAGTTGAATTTTAGCCCCATAATTTTACAGCCACTTACAAATTGTGTCTCGGGCTATTGACCTAACCTAACCTAGCCTTTTTTTTTTTTTACAAAACCATTGAACGACAAGAACTGAGGAAGTTTTGATATTACGAGGGATGTTGTCACGAGACGATTATAGCTTCTATCTGAAATTTAAGACAGTTTGATATAAAGCACACTGCTAATTAGATGGACGCAACTCATAACTCTCACTCAAGTGAGTTGGCCGCAACTCATACGTGTCTTTCAAGGTTAGGCCACAACTCACTTACACAGATGACAATACCCCCTCCCCCACCCTCTTCGGACTAAACAGATTCCCCGACATTATTATAGAGCGCCATTTCACTTCCGATTAACCAGGGAATTAGATACAAGATTACTCTAGAACAAAAAAACATATCAAAATTGAGTTTTTTTAACTCTTGACTTGACAACAACAAAATTAGGACCAGTTTAACAGATTATTCGGTTTTAAATAAATTGTATTCTAATAATGTTGTATTTTAACAAAACTTTATAAAACTGTTTCACTAGTCTCAATTATACTGTTTTATAAAAGATAATACAGAGACCCGCACTACAATGTAACGTTTGGGCAGTGTTGCCAACGACCATTTAAGTGTTGTAGTTAGATTAGTACCAGAAAGTCGCTAAGCGAAAAAATTAATAGTCGTCAGATTTGTCAACTAACTAAAAAGGTATACATTCATCTGAATTGAATGTAAGATACGTATCGAACAATGTAGGCCTATTCACCTATTGTTAGTATGTGTCTGATTCACGATTGTGATTGACAGATAGATAGACTATTGCTCTTCTGTAGACCGAAGCAATGCATTATACGTTCTTGCAGTACGGTACTTAAAAAATCGAAATTCTACAGTATTAAAATTTAAAATAATGAAAATTAACTTGACAAAAAATTAAGGAATGTCGCCAATAGCCAGACTGGCTAAATTGTCAAAACTACGTTTGGTTCGAGCTGTATTACCTACCCAAGTTATATGTTACCCAGGGGTATGAGACGGGCTCTTAAAGAACCCCTTTCACTCCCAATGAGGTAGGAAATTAGGTAAATGATATCTCTTAAGCCACCAATTGACAACAATGAAATTGAAAGAAGTTTGATAGTTTTTAATTTTTTTAAATAACATACTTTTTTTTAAAACTTTCATCAACTTCAATTTAATGTAAATGAAAAAAAAAAACTAGACCTATAAGAACCTTTACTAGTCTCAACACCCTACGTCGGATATGACCTTCGTCACCTTGAGGCTGTGATGTCATTTGAGGCGATAAAACCGTGCAGAGGTTTCACCTGAATGAACCACTATACACTGCACTGAAATGTAATTTTAGGCAAAAAAAATGTGCAAAAATTAATAAAAATGCTGTGTCTGAAATTATTTACTTAAACACAGGGCTAATTTGGCTTTTAATATACTTCATACACATGTAAATGTAGGATTTTAATGTAGGCATACAAATAAATTAATTATTTTTTCATATACATAAGGAACAAATAAAAAATGATCAAATTCATTATTAAACTTTTACTCTAACCTGTACATAATTTAAAGCTGACATGAATTAAAATAAAATCAAAATGGTGGAAGGTAACACTCAAATTAAATAGTTCAAGAAAGAAGGAAGATGCCCCGGCCCACATGAACAATATTTTAACGTAATTTTTGATGCAATTGATATATATTTTTAAAATCATAAATGTACATAATTTATAATTTATTTAGTTACTTCAGAATTTAAATATTTGTAGACTGAATTATTTGACCAACTTTATAGGTTTTATATTTAATAAAAATATATTCTTTAGTGTTTGGATGTTAATTAAAAAAACACTTTTGTATATATATAATTATCAATCACAATTTAATACTAGTTATGTATCCACTATGTAAATAATCATGTGGTTAATATATTCTTGAATCTTTACATACATGATAATATTGAATAATGATGATAATAATAATTTATATAAAATGATTAACCTTATTTTGTACTTACCTCTTTCTTTGATTTCAATTCCTCAGAATTGAAGCTGTTGAGCAACAAAGCCAAAAAGAGATTGAGGACCATAAAATTACCCATCACTAGGGCCGGAAGAAATATAAAAAAACATGTTTCAGGACCCTGTAAAAAAAATAAAAAAACTTTTTCAGTTTAAAATAATAATTTACATATAACATTTACGACAAGAGTTTAGGGACAGTCTTTGAGGACAATTATGTAGTTAAATTACACAACTATTTTTTTTATAATAGACTTAAAGCAATACGAGTTAACAGGAGTCTGCTATAATAACTTTAAATAAAACATCTGCAATGATATAACAAATATTTACGAATAGAATGGGAAACTTTAATTAGTTGCACACTGAAGGAGCTTCATTAATTAAAAATACAAATGCACACCTTAAAAACTAACGTATATCAGTGTGGAGTTTGTGTAATATAATTATTATTATTATCACCGCGTCTTACTAGCCGTTCGGGTTACACGCACTTACGCTAATGTGTAGTGTTAGGGTGATTGTGATATGAAATGAAGGACCTACAGTTTAACGTGGGATCCGAACCACAGTGGATGCCTGGCATTCCCCACATTCACAAGTTGTGATTAATACATGTCTTGTCAGAGGTGAAGGAAGGGTGTGGTTATCAGATAAATCTGTACCGGGACCGAGGATTGAACCCCGGCCGCCAGCACAGAGGTCTGACACCTTACCCCTGGACCGCCAGGTCACAGTGTGTCATATAAGAAAATATTCTACTAATAATATTCATTTAAACTTTTAAATGCTTCTTATGGTTAACATTTTACCAATTAATTAAAAAATCACCTAACTTATGTTCTATGTAAAATGTAAACGTTTTTAATTAATTTTTTTAAATAAAATAACAGATCATTACGGTCACTATATATATATATATATATAAATATATATATCTTTCTCTCTCTCTCTCTTTATATATATATATATATATATATATATATATCAAATAAATTTCATAAAATAAATAATACAGTACAATAGTCTTCTAAATCAGTTTAAATATTAAAATATTTATAATTACCTCCACAGCCTCTGCTCTCATGCAGTCCCAAAGTGGCTCAATCCACTCACCACATAAAATTCGAAATATCATCATAAACGAATGGAAGAAATCATTGAAATTCCATCTGAAAGACAAAATGTTATAATTTATTAAACTCACATGATAGTGGAAAATTTAAACAAAAAAAATCTTCCTTTGGAGGCCAACACATATATTTGGTAGAAATGGGCCTAATACACTTCATCTTCTAATAAAGTTATTATTTTTTATCCAAGAATCAAATATATTTAAAAAAACATGTTAACTAAATGTAAGAATTAAGCTTTCCCTAAGTGGATTTTTTAAAACTCTACATTTCTGATTTTTTTTTCATATTAATTCTTTTGTTGTTGAAACAAACGATAACATTTTGGCTACTAAAGTTAGTAGATGTTTAGTTAAGTAATAATTTAATGGTAACTATGTTTATTATATCAATATGTTGTTCCAAACCACTAGTAAACATCAAAATAGCTCTAAAGAAAAGTCATGTTCTATATTTGAATTTGAATTTTTTCGAAATCTTAAATTTAGAATATTATTAAGAGGGTTGTATGATAGACCACAGAAACGCGTTGCAGACCTTTAGAAATCTTGTATTATTTATGAAGTTGTGTGATATTTAAAAAATATTGTTTTCACTAAAACGCAGGCGAAAGCTCTGACCATTTAAAAAGTTTAAATGGTTTAAAAGGGTGATAGCTTACACAAAGCCCAATAAAAAATTCTCACATTGTCATAAAATAAAATTGTATGTTGTGGCCGTATCAAAACATGACCTTATTTGATAGAGGAAGGCTGGATCTAGGATTATAGCCTTTTGCTTTTATCTTAAAAGTCCAAATTTTCGCGTGGATTGTCGTTGAGTAAAAAAATCAACATTTTACTTGGAATTAAAGTTTTTTGTCTCATCAGAAATATTCTGATAGTATTCGACTCAATTTTGTTGAAAACAATAATAAAATTTCACACAACTTCTTAATTGATTGAGATTTATGAAAATCTACATTGCGCCTTATTGCTCTACCATACAGCCCTATTAAGGTTTCGAATAATTCTATAACTTGAAGAATTATATTTACTAAGGGCCATTCTTATGACTCATGGATATCTATTAATCTTGCCATCAAATATTTTTAATTGATCGATAAGTCTTATGACGACCAGATAAAATGTATTTATCCATCACCTTTTTATCGGGAGGTTTAAGTACCTGATAACTTTTATCTGAAAGTTAAAATTGACGATGCATTAGTGACGCGTTGTTTTTCATCAGGTTTCGCCTATCAAAATCTGTTTTTAGGATAAAATCTTGGTTCACGTGTTTGATAATCACAGGTACAGGTTCTAACTATATATAAAGTTAGAATATTTAATTCACACCTTTACAAAAACTGACAAGCTACTCTTAGAGTTATAGTTATATAAGACCAAATTATTTAAATGTGAGTACAATGAATGAAATTTTGTAAACGTTGTACCCAACTATTGCCCACATTTTGGCAGACACCGAAATTAGTACTTGCATGACAACCTAGCTTCTACGCCCACGTGACGCCATCTGTTTCCTCACACTCGTTTAGCCACCATTATTTAACAAATGTTGAGCGTTGTCGCCACTCGCTAGGTTGTAGCGGTAGCAGCAGGGTTTATACGCATGCGCGCACCAGTAAAAACACAACCAACTTTGAGTTTTCTGCATAAAAATATATTTATCCAGTAGATAAATTAAGTTCTTAATACGTGTAAAACATTAAAGTGGCTGATAACCTTTATCTGGTTGCTAATTTTAACCTCGCGATAGCAATATTTATCTGGTAGTCATAGGACCAGCCCTCAATCTAATTTAATGGAATAATTAAAAATATAAACTTATTCCATTTTGATTTAAAAAAAATTGTGAAAAATGTTAAGTAAGCCAATTACACCTGTGGATCTAATCAAAACCTGTGCTTTTAGCCTGTTGCTTTTTAACATATGACGTGTTACATATGTTAGTCAAATTTCCATTGTAATTTCCTCAAATCATCGAGAGTTAAGATTACAATGTTAATCATTAGAATAATTTTTATTTTTTAAATAAGATTTGCATTATATTTTCTAAAATAGTAATTAAGGATTGGTAAATTACTCTCATTTGTTTTGGTCAAGTTAAATAAAATATGATACAAAATTAATTATTTCATATTTTTAACACGTATTTATAGCCAGGCATGGGCATAATTAGAGGGAGGGAGTTAGGGGACTACGCCCCCTCCCCCAATAATCTGTTAAATTGAGAAATTCATACATATTACCATAATAAAAGGTGAATTGTTTAATTTTTAATACGGAATATTTACGTTTGAAGCAAATAATTTAATGATTAAGGTAAATCTTTTATATAATTAATTCCTATATCACATTATTCGTGTTATTCATTTGTTAAGAAAAAAATAATAATTCTTAATTCAAAGTTAAATAGGCTGGTTCTACTTTCCCCCATTCCGGAGTTAGTTACACGCTTGTAATTACTAATTAGGTATTTACCTTTTTGAAAAAATAATTTTATTGAGGACAAGACACTAAAATGAGCGATATTCCAACTATTTGACATTTAATCAAGGTTAACAATATTTTTCACAAATACACAAAATTTCGTGGACACCATAACACTATTTGATACTGAATGTATAGTTAAAGCTATATTTAAAATTTGAGAGAAAATAAATGGTACGGTGCCCCGTACATAATTTCACGTTACTTTGCCTCAAAACTATTAAAATATGTGAAAAGAATTAATATACAATATTGCAGAAATATTAAATGAAAGAACATACATAAAATAATATACACTGTTACATAAAAAATTCAAGATAAAAAAATTAGCATTTATGTTCACCAAAGAACATGAAAATAAATGTAAAAAAAAAAAAGATTTTAGCTCAAAAACGTTTGGTTTTATAAAATTATATTTCATATAATTACTTTTTATCTTTAATAGTACCTACTATAAGTTTGGCATGATAGTTTATTTCGTATCTCACATAGTTGCACATATATATGATCAAAATTACTACCCACCTTGGCACAGGATCCGGTGCAAATATTTCAACGGTGTAATCTTTAGAAAACAATTGCATTCCGATGACGGCAAATATATAAATAACAATGACCAACACAAAAGTAAGGTTCCCCAGAGCGCCGATCGTGGAAATGATAATGCTAAGAAGAACCTTCATGGTCGTCCACGACTGCGCCAGTTTTAATACTCGTAACTGGAATAAAAAAACAAACAAGAAATACTATAGCAAAATAAATGTTATACTAGGCCTATACATATGTTGTAATTATTTACAAATAATTTTAGGTGAGTTTGTTTGTAATATATTTTTTTAGCACCATGACTTACTTTTTTTTTAGTACCATGTCTTACTACTTCTTCAATTATATGAAACCATTTAAATACTATTGTATACCTATTCATTTAAAATAACTGTATTCACGTCCCAAAATCTCTCCTGAAGAAATTATTCACTTAGAAAAATCCTTCCTCAATAATTATTCATTTACAAAAATCTTTCCTCATTGAATTATTTACTTGCAACACTGTTTCCTAGATGTATTATTCGCTTACCTAAATCTCTCTTCAATGTACTATTCACTAAGTAAAAGCAGTCCTCATTGTATTATTCACATATGTAACGCCGACCTCAATGTATTATTCACATATGTAACATTTACCTCAATATATTATTCACTTACCGAAATCTTTCTTGAATGAATTATTTGCTAAAGAAAATCTTTCCTCAATGTAGTATATTCACTTAGGGAAATCTTTATTCAATCCATTATTCACTTACTAAAGCAGTCCTCAATGTATTATTAATATATGTAACGTTATCCTCAAAATATTATTCACTTACGAAATTCTTCCCTCAATGTATTATTTACTTAGAAAAAGCTGTCCTCAATGTATTATTCATTTACCAAAATCTTTCCTCAATGTAGTATATTCACTTAGGAAAATCTTTATTCAATCCATTATTCACTTACTAAAGCAATCCTCAATGTATTATTAATATATGTAACGCTATCCTCACTTACGAAATTCTTCCCTCAATGTATTATTTACTTAGAAAAAGCTGTCCTCAATGTATTATTCATTTACCAAAATCTTTCCTCAATGTAGTATATTCACTTAGGAAAATCTTTATTCAATCCATTATTCACTTACTAAAGCAATCCTCAATGTATTATTAATATATGTAACGCTATCCTCACTTACGAAATTCTTCCCTCAATGTATTATTTACTTAGAAAAAGCTGTCCTCAATGTATTATTCATTTACCAAAATCTTTCCTCAATGATTTATTTACTTATAAAAAGCTGTCCTCTTTTCTTGAGGTATTATTCACTTACTAAAAAAAAATTCTCACTGTATTATTCACTTATAACCATAACAATGTCCTCAATGTATTATTCATTTACCAAAACTAGACCTCAATATATGGTTCACATATCAAACATTTTACTAAATGTAAAATTCACTTACCAAACGCAGTCCTCGTAAAACGGAAAGCCCATCCACCAATTCAAACGAAAGATCCAACAAACTGGCCGACACAATAATGAGATCAAAAATATTCCAGCCACAAGCAAAATACTCTTTGCTCAGAGCCATTAATTTAAGGAAGCACTCAAATGAGAAGATTGACGTGAACACCTGAAAAAAAAACAACACAGAAAACAAACAAAAGTAAAATAATGTTCCTATCGGAAATATTTGTTTTTATTTAAACTTTCAATAATTTTTATATTCTGATTCAGTAAATTAATTAAACATTGTTGAAATAAAACTTTATAATAATACAGTAGAAACAATTGGCATGAATATTAATAGTTAAATAATAAATATAAAGAGAGATAATAAGATAATTTGTTTCAAAACTGTGTTTTATTACCGATTTGGGCTATCCACAACAAGATGAAAAAAAGAAACAAGAAATTAAGAGAAAACAGGGATTTAGAGTAAGTAAGGGATTAAGAGAATATGAGGAATCAAGCGATGGTGAGGAATTAAAGGGGAAGGGTATGGATTAAAGGAAAATGGAAAGGCTTAAGGGGAAAAAAGAAATGAATAAAAGATAAAATGAAAGACTAAGAAAAAATGAAAGACTAATGGATTTAAAGAACTAAATATAAAACTTTGGCGTAAGGAAATATAAATGTGGATAAAAAAAAAAAAAAGAGACAAATGTCAATAAAATAAGTGATAGAAAGAGTGAATATATAAGAAAAAGTAATAAGAGTTGGAGAAAAAATAGTTCGCTTGAGGAAACGGGAAAGATAGAAGACAATAGAAAAATAGGTAAATAGTAGAACGATAGAGAAAGTGAGAGATATTGGATGAAAGAAAGAAGGAGAAAATAAAAATTACAAAAGGATAAATTTGAGGTTAAAAGAAAGAGATAAGGAGCCGATTGCGTCACTAATCTCATGACTGATGAATAAAGCAGCGAGACAAGCGGTCACTATTTATTTAGCACCGCGTCTTACTACCCGTTCGGGTTATATGCTTTAAGTACTAATTACTCTAATGGATTAGAAATTGGGAAGGTTGAATTAAAGGAATGTGAACCCGCATTTGCGTGGAGGGAGAGTGGAAAACCATTTAGGAAAAACCACCCCCAGTTCACCCGACCGGGATTCGAACCTCGACCTCCCCGTCCTCAGCAGTCGAGCTTCAACACGACTAGCGCGTTAACCAACTACGCCACCGAGGCGGGTCTTTAATTGAAAAGTAATACATCCGCGTTTGCGTGGAGAGTGGAAAGCCATTTAGAGAAAAACACCCTCAGTGTATCCAACCGGGATCTAGCCCCAATATCTCCTTATTAGGCATTCTAGTCCAACACGAGAGTAGCGCGTTAGGCTATGTGGCCACCGAAGCAGGTATTTACGTGTGGAAAGAGTATAAAAGCACTTAGGAAAAAAACATCCACAAGACATCCAACCAGGCTTCGAGGACTTATATTCCCGTCATCGACAGTTTATTCTATTGCAAGAGTGACGCCTTATACCATTCGACCACCGAAACGGGGGGAGGGGTGCGGGTTCACCTTATTGCCTATGTCGAGCGCCTGTCGTACGGACTCGCTCATGCCGTGGTGTTCCATGGCCAGGAACATGGTGTTTAGGACGATGCACAGAGTTATCAGCAGGTCAAACAGGGGGTCGCGCACCACCTTGTACAGACCGCTCTGGAACCTCAGCCAACCCTCGTAGTCCACACAGCATTGCGTGCACTTGTCGCAGTTCCTGTCTGGGAGGTCGTCTGGGGACAAACACACGACCTATATGGCGCCTCAGCTTGGTTGGGACTCAGGACGAACCATCATTCTCTAAACATTATTATTAGCACAGCGTCTTACTACCCGTTCGGGTTATACGCACTTACGCTAATGTGTAATGGTAGGGTGATTGTGAGATGAACTGGAGGACCTACAGTTTAACGTGGGATCCGAACCACGGTGGAGGCCTGGCATTCCACACATTCACAAGTTGAGATTAATACACGTCTTGTCAGAGGTGAAGGAAGGGATTGGTAATCAGATAGATCTGTGCCGGGACCAAGGATTGAAACCCGGACTCCCAGCACAAAATTTTGACACCAAGTATATTAAACTCAACCTTAGCTATAGTCTATATTACTTAAATAACATGCTTCGAGTCAGAGATAACATAGGATATTATTTAAAATTAATTAAAAATACAGTAGGAAAAACATTCCTTGGCGGTCACACAAATTACTAGATCTACTTTCAAGTAATTAAATAAAATATTTAATCTGTAGCTGTAACCTTTGATATCTATTATCAATAACTTTAAAACCACACTAATAATACAGTAATATGTTATCAATGCTGTCTGAAAAATGTGTTTGTAATGTCCAGTTTCATATGTGAAGCTGGCTTATTCCATTAGAGTTTAGGTGGGTGTCATCCTGTATTTAGTGCATACTGTCTTGATAGGACATTGGAACTGGTCCATAGTCTTTTAGGAGTGCTAAGTAAGCGAGAGATTCCCTAGCAAGCGTTCATCTGTAAAGCCATATTTAATTATACGATGCGTTATTTCAAAATAATGATTTTTCTCGACAAAATAAAAACTACAGATTCCAACAGGGCGTTTTCCCCTTAATAACCTTATCGTTTGTATTTATATATATATATATATATATATATATATATATATATATATATATATATATA
>CABFVX010003838.1:0-16235 GCA_902151425.1 Timema shepardi | reverse complement strand
CCCCCCCGGCCCCCCCCCCCCGGTGTTCATAGATAATAAAGGTACAGAATGGGGACTCTCTGTGATATGACTAGAAGAGTAATTTTAGTGCTAGGTGGGTGTCAGATGAACTAATACTATCAGCTTAGTGCAAAACGGTAATAAGTACTAAAGTTGAAAACTGTACCAAGTACATTTGTAATTAGTTATTATCTTATATACATTATTACATTAGCTCTAACTTTAAATTTCTGAATAGCAAAGGTGAGAAAGAGAAGTATGAGGTTATATACACTTTTTTGTAAAGTAAATGTAGGTTAATGTAGGTTAAGCCACTAGACATTTTGTTTAAAATACTCTTATTTATACGGCTAGGGTAGGTAATCAATCCACATTAGCTAAAAAGTCTAGAAAATATTTTAATAGGTATTCAAAAGAATTATTACAAATAATTGGTTCGTGCCATTATTATGAATTATCTGTGTTAAGAACATACCAACATAGCACAATACGTCGTTCAAAGATAAATACAAATTTGTCAACCAAAGCTTAACCTAGTTTATGATTGTAGTGTTGTTCATGGGTGATTGTGATATAGGATATGGGGAAGTTTATAAATATACATTTTAAAATCTCTCAAAGTTTAATATTAAATCAATAAAACAAACTCATAAAAGTAATAATTGCGAATTTTGAATTTCAATTTTCATGGTTTTAAAGCAACAAACTCATAAAAACAATAATGGAGGATTTTAAATTTCAATTTTTACGGTTTTAAAGCAACTTTTAGAGTACAAAATGGTTATTACAAATGAATTGAGACTTTAAATATCGAAAATTAAAGAAAACAACATCGTATTTGTTCGACAGTAGCGCTAATGCGCTTGGAAAATAAGTTAACCCTGTTTCCCCTTACACCATTCCAGTGTAAGGACTCAACCTGGCTTATATTATTATTAACTCCGCGTCTTACTACCCGTTCGGGTTATACGCACTTACGCTAATGTGTAATGGTAGGGTGATTGTGAGATGAAATGGAGGACCTTCCCACATTCACAAGATGTCTTGTCAGAGGTGAAGGAAGAGTTTGGTAATCAGATAAATCTGTGCCGGGACCGAGGATTGAACCCCGAACTCCAGCACAGGCTGGCTATTCATCACCAGTAAAAGCGGAAGGTTCCACCCCATTCCCCTACCGACCAATTTGACTGATTCTATTTTTTTTACCCGCCTCGGTGGCGTAGTTGGCTAACGCGCTTGTCGTGTTGAGCTCTACTGCTGAGGACGGGGAGATCGAGGTTCGAATCTCGGTCGGGTGAACTGGGAGTGGTTTTTCCTAAATGGTTTTCCACTCTCGCTCCACGCAAATGTGGGTTCACTTCCTCACTTCCTCTAATTCAACCTTCCCAATTCCTAATACATTAGAGTAATTAGTACTTAAAGCGTATAACCCGAACGGGTAGTAAGACGAGGTGCTAGATATTATTTTTTTATTTTTTTTGTGTCGAGGAATTAAAATCCGGGGCCACTTCACTCAGTGGGCATAAAACCCTGAGAAAGCTATTTTTCTATTAGATACTTAGATTGTGTGTTTTTTTTTAACAAATTTTTAATGAAATTTTACTCACCTCCTGCGTTATCTCCGCCTCCTCTTCGTAACTTAATTGCTACCACAGCCAACATCAGGTTGATTAAATAGAACGAGCCGAAAAACACAACAACTGTAAAAAATACGACACTCATTGGCCCGCAAGATGCCAGCACCTGTAGAAAAAAAAAGAAGAGAAAATATACATTTTACAAAGCATATAATTTTATAGAATATGTTCAAAAATAAGTTCAGCAAAATGTATGTATGTATATTATTTTATTTTCTCTCCCCCATACATCTTAATAGTTAACAGTTTCAAAAATATAGGAAAGCAAATTATTCTAGGATTAGGAAATAATAATAATCTTAAGAGCCATTGAAATTAAAGACAATATACCAAATAATATTTTCAAGTTTTCATCACCTATTGAATAAAAAGAATTAAAAGAAAAATCCTTGATTATTAAATAATAAATCAAATGAATTGTATAACTAACTGTTAACCCAGTAAAACAAGAAAAAAACTTTTAAATATCTCTAACATCTTATTTCAAAAATTAAATCCTTTGAATAAAAGACTGATATACACACACACCCACCCGAAAATAACAAAATAACTTAAATTATCAATTGACTATTATTAACTATTATTATACATTATTATAATTAATTATTATTATTATTTAAATAGCAGGATGATCCCTTATACAAATTATATCAACACACAACTTACAAACTAACTTAAGTAATGGGGGTCTAGTAGTCAAGCGATCTTTGCTACAGATCCAAAGGTTCCGGGTCCAATCCCTGGAGTTTCCAGATTTATCTGTGAATCAGTGGGTTAAATAGCGGCTACAGTCTAGAAAACTGAGCTTTATCGCCAGAAGGTTCGTTTTACTGACCACATGACACCTTCTATCGGCAGAAGTTGGTATTAACTTCATCAATAAAACGTAACTTCATCAACAAACGGTGGTCACTCAGTTGGTATAGCTAGATTCCGGGCTATCACCACATATAATTATTAGGATAGCAATACGAACCGTTATAAAATTATAGCCACACATGACTTACAAACTAACTTAAATTAGCTAGAGGATGAGTCCGTATACCATTATTGAACTACACACTCGCTAAAAGCGTGTATACATTTTTTTAATGTATTAAAAGGACCAGCTATTATAGTTGTTAAGTATGGATATAGTAGCATTTAATATATTCTTTATATTTAAAAATAGTATCTATACACATGAATCGAACTCGTGACCTTTGATTTAGAACGCCAATATTCCAGGAGTCATCCCAAGGCCAGGGTCATTTCTCACTCATATTTTAAGGTTGAATAAATACCTCTCGAATCAACTGTGGTTGCGTTATCTAATAGACGGAAATACTAAGAGTGGGTATCACATACCAATCAATTCTCTGATAAATCGGCTCGAAATCGTAAATTTACACGAAAACTATGACACGTGGATCATTACTTATTAAACATTACTAGAGATAAAGAGTTTATAGAAGTTCCTAATAATGAACATCAGCAAAGCTTTGCGAAACTTTCGCACTTTGAAACTCTCCCCCCCCCCGAAAAAAATTTAGTATTTGTTGGGTTGTTGAAATTTAATAATCAGCGAAGTGTATTCACAAAATAGCGAAGAGAGTTTATTTTAGGTAATTTACACAAAACTATTGTTAGCTTTTTCTTTTAACTTAAATTTTAAGCAAGCAGTGTGGTTTAACGTAAACTGAGTATGGTATGTCCAAAGTCGACCAAAAAATAATCATATCCACTGATACTTTATTAATCACTGTAGGCTTTGTATTAGTTGAGAAAAAGGGATGTTGACAACAGAAATAATATATTGTATTGTTAAAATATTAAATAATATTTGGATAGAAAAAGCGTTGGAAATACAATTTTTTTAAAACCATTTTAGAAAAGGCCTTACAGATGAGCACTGTCCACAAATCTTCATTCTGTTATAATAGGGACGTACTGGTACTGTAGTTATTAACAAGAAACTTCGTCACCACGGAAAATTTCGAGTAATCATTCAAATACGTATAAACTGACCACATTTATGGCATATCGTAGGTCTTTTCTTTTCCCTTTTACTCCCATATCGGTGACCTGGCGGTCTAGGGGTAAGGTGTGATACTTCTGTGCTGGCGGCCGGAGTTCAATCCTCGGTCCCGGCATAGATTTATCTGATCACCAAACCCTTCCTTCACCTCTGACAAGACATCTTGTGAATGTGGGGAATGCCAGGCCTCCACCGTGGTTCGGATTCCACGTTAAACTGTAGGTCCTCCATTTCATCTCACAACCACCCTACCATTACACGTTAGCGTAAGTGCGTATAACCCGAACGGGTAGTAAGACGCGGTGCTAATAATAATTTACTCCCATAACCTCGCGCGAGCCATGAGCTGAGTTGGGCCTGATATGGTGAACGCCCTTAATTGGTTGCTCACATGTAGCTGACGGTATCCGCACGTCTATCACAGACTCTGTCTTAAAACTACGATTTAAGGTATGATCTTGGGCATGGGATGAATCATGGATAGCTCATGGGTTAGATCATTGGTGTACTAAGACAAAGGTCCCGGGTTCAATTCTAGTGTTCAGGTGTAATTTTTCAATCATAAAGAGTGTATATTCCATTCACGGTAGGAGTTACTTCTCTGAAAGGTCTTTTTTCCTACCAATATCCTACTATATAGTAGATTTATGGTAGGGAAAAAGGCCTTTCAGAAGTGAATTCCTACGGTGAATGGAATATATATATATATATTCTAATAAATCGAACCAAGTGAAACGGGATACTAACCATGTTGTACACGTTCTCCCAATAGTCGAGGGTGATGAGCTGGAACGTGGTGAGCATGGACCACAGGAAGTTGTCAAAGTTGGTGTAGCCATGGTTCGGATTCTCCCCGACTTGAACACAGAAATAACCTTCCGGACAGTGTCTGAAAGATAAATAAACAAACAGGAGATAAATAACGTTATGAATTTACTAAATATTATGCTATATTTTAATTCCCTATAAAGACTTGATATACCGATCAAGTGGCCATAACATGTTGGTGGATATAGTGCCAACATTTGTGGATAGAGGGTGTCATGGTATCAGCACAACGAAAGACTAAAGCTGCTAATTCCTCATTCAAATATTTATTCGGTCTGCATAGCTCGCATACGGGCCGACATCATGGATTTTTTTAAGGGTACTTTTTTTTTTAGCACCGTGGGGACCTGGAGGTCTAGGGGTAAGGTGTCAGACTTCTATGCTGGGGTCTGGGGTTCAATCCTCGGTCCCGGCACAGATTTATCTTATTACCAAACCCTTCCTTCACCTCTGACAAGACTTGTTTTAATCACAACTTGTGAATGTGTGAAATGCCAGGTCTCCACCGTGGTTTGGATCCTACGTTAAACTGTAGGTCCTCCATTTTCAACTCACAATCACCCTACCATTACACATTAGCGTAAGTGAGTATAACCCGAACGGGTAGTAAGACGCGGTGATACGCTTATCTACTACTTGCACTAATTATTTAGGTATAATAAGGGTTTGATTGAGAGGAAATGCACCCGCATTTGCGTGGAAGGAGAGTGGGGAGACAATTTAGAAAAAAACACTCTCAGTGCACCCAACCGGGATCGAACCCCGATCTCCCTTTCTCAGATAATCTAGTCCAACACGAGAGTAGCGAGTTAGACCACGTGACCATCGAAACGGGTTATAGGTACCTGATTCAGTGATCAAATGTTTTTAAAGGGGCCACCTCGCTCAGCGGGAGAGTATCAATTTCTGTTCAGGCCACATGGTTTAAAATACAATGGTCCGTGTCTTTTTTTTTTTTTAGCAACTTCTCTATTATGCCTATGTTTATTTCCCCTTTCGTACTTAACCTTAAACCCTCCTTTGTAATGTCACTAAGAAAGACGGAAAAGAAAACTACGAAATTTCTTTTCTAAAGGTGAAAAGGAAAGCTCGTAGCTAGTTCTCAAATATATTAATATTTTATGTTGTGGGCCTATAAAAAAAACTACTGTTAGGGTTGGAGAAATATTAAATATAGATCCCCTTTTCATCAAGAATAGTTTCAAAGCTTCACAAATATGCTTAAAAAGTCGAAGAAAATGAGAGGTTACATTTCCATATATTTTTTAAATTAATAAAATTCAAACTATAGGGTTGTTAAAGAAAAAGAGGCCTGTTGGAATAATTTAACTTTTTTTGAGCTTGAAAAATATCTTTAAATAACGCATATTGAGTTATGGCTGAACGTCAGAGCGTCAGTTTCTCGCTTACCGAAGTGGCCCCCTTAAGGTGATTGGCACTTTTCATTTGTCGTGGAAATGCAGAGCCATTGGAACAAATGGTTATCTTCAATAATTTTTATTGTTTTGTAATTTTATTTTCGGAAACAGTTTGTTCAAGAATAGAAGCATGTTGGTTAAGTTATAATTTTTAAATACATACCTCCTCTATAGTTTTAATAGTGATAAAATATGGATAAAATTGACATTTTTCAATAGAAAACTGCTGGCTTCGTAAAAAAAAAATGTAACAATTAATAAACATCGATAGATTATCTTAGAAGGGGTGTTGAGAATATTAACATAAATATTTCACTCGTTCTCGAGAAAACTGGTATTTCCAAAATCATGATTTTTCCACAAGACCTGCCCAGTAGCTGGCGCCAGCTACAGCCTCCGTGATCCATCTGATCTTGTTGGCGCGGAAGGATAATTTGGTCGGTTATGAAGTCACGTTTCACCTTTCACCCTCCCACCCACCTTCACACAAAATAGGTTTTAGATTTACACCCGACAGGGTTGAGGACCTCAAGGAAAGCCCCTATCTAGACAAATATAAACAAAGCGATGCGTTGGGACTCACATTAAAGCTGAGAGGAAAGTCAAAATACAGTTTTTTAAATATAAAGACGAACTAAAAATGTATGTATTTAATTAACAATTTATATGACTACATGACACAGACAATGTAATAATATATAAATAAATTCTTGGATATATAAACTGTAAGATTAAAATTAGTGCACCTTTTTTAAAAAATATTGATATCATCCATGTCAGCTCTCATATTAACATTGCTATAGTTTTTATCATTTTCATCGTAATTAGACCTGTAGCCTTGTACTAAAGTAATTATTTCCATGACATCCTCACTCCTCAAACAAAGCTAAGAGACTTGAACAACCGCACGCGAGCTATCAAACATTTTCATAGCCTAACTTGTCGATAACACCCACACTTATCAGACGAGTGTCCACGAACTTTCCCGGAAATAACCGACGACACAAAACTTCGCCTGATGACACTATATCGCTATAGACTAGGCTGACTAGACTATGACTGGGAGATTGAATCCATGCTGGATCTACCAAGGATGATTTTTTTTTGTGAATGGTTTCCCACCAACCCTCCAAGCAAATGCTACATTCAATTTGAATTTTATCCAAAATTCAAACTTACTGACGACATTAACGTAATTAATAGGCCACTTCAATGGCCTCGTGGTCTAGCGTGTTACTGTCGTGTTAGACTAGACCACCAATGACAGGGAGATTGCGGTTCGAATCTCTGTCGGGTGTATTAAGGGCTATTTTTCTAAAATGGTTTTCCACTATACATCCATGCAAATAAGGATACAACTCCTCTAAAATATAACCTTTCTATTCCCTAGCGTAATTAGTACATAAGCTTATAACCTTGAAGGTTAGTATGACGGGATTTAGAAAAAAATATGCATACAAACCAAACGAATAGTGAAGCACATTGTTAAATAAATATTATATCATAAAAAATAGTATTAAAAATACTACTTTCAAATCAACAAAATAGATAAGCAACACCTATTTCTAATCATCTGTGATACAACTCCCAGGAATATTACAGTCAATTTCACGACGGCAGGACGAATACAAATGAATATTATTTAATTATTTAAATTAGTTGAAAAATGACACCTGGACACGGGAATTGAAACCAGGACCTTTGGCTTAGCGTACCGATGCTCTACCACTGACCTATTCAGGATTAATCTCATGCCCAGGGTCATTATTCACTCATAGTTTAAGACAGAGTCTGTGATTGACGTGTGAGAGATCAATTAATAGCGCGAGCTATCAGATATCACAGCCACCTACGACTCGGTAAGGCTGTTATGCTGCCAACTATACAATTAAAGATCGTAACTATTTCAAAGCGAAATTTAAAGAGAAATTTTAATGAATTTCAACCCAGATGTAGAAAATTATTGTAATTACGGGCACCGTCCGTGAATTCAATTAAATTAAATGTGGTTCCTTTCATACGGACATACCCGTAATTATAATGACTTGTCTGTTTATATTAATTGAAATTCCACTTTATAAATATTAAATTATTTTATGCGTCAATTGGGGTTCAAACCAGTCTTCTATCGACCAGGGACTCACAGGGACTTGTGTGGTTAAATGAGTACAGAAATTTTGTTTCATTATCATGCTTTATTGCAATTAGGACCGATATAGCTAATTAGTTTATTCAATTTAGGCGAACATAGCAATACCGCAGAAAATTAATTTACTCTTTAATGAAAACCTGTTGGGTACCTAAAAAGAGGAAAGGAGAGGTTTTGTAAGGGGTTAAGTTTTATTCGATAAGCACGTCCAATTATTATTATTATTATTATTATTATTATTATTATTATTATTATTATTTTTATTATTATTATTATTATTAGCACCGCGTCTTACTACCCGTTCGGGTTATACGTACTTCCACTAATATGTAATTGTAGGGTGATTGTGAGATGAAATGGAGGACCTACAGTTTAACGTGGAATCCGAACCAAGGTGGAGGCCTGGCATTCCCCACATTCACAAGATGTCTTGTCAGAGGGTTAAGGAAGGGTCTGGCAATCAGATAAATCTGTGCCGGGACCGAGGATTGAACNGTAGGGTGATTGTGAGATGAAATGGAGGACCTACAGTTTAACGTGGAATCCGAACCAAGGTGGAGGCCTGGCATTCCCCACATTCACAAGATGTCTTGTCAGAGGGTTAAGGAAGGGTCTGGCAATCAGATAAATCTGTGCCGGGACCGAGGATTGAACCCCGGACCACCCAGCACAGAAGTCCGACACCTTACCCCTTGACCGTCAGGTCACCCAGCACGTCCTACTGTCCGATCATGTGATCCACGTTAGGCTAACGATGGGAAAGGTAAATCTCAGAAGATATGAATCCAAATTTGTGAGAAGAGAGGTCTTATATTCATAAAATTAAGACGGTGATCCAGTCTAAACAAGGATAGCTGATGACGTCGTACAAACCATGTTCAGCCTTGTGTTTACAAAATATAATAATAATAATAATAACATAATATTTAGAACCGAGTCTTACTACCCGTTCGGGTTATACGCTTTAAGTACTAGCTACGCTAATGGATTAGGAATTGAGAAGGTTGAATTAGAGGAAGTGAGCCTGCATTTGCGTGGAAAACCATTTAGGAAAAACCACCCCCAGTTCACCCGACCGAGGTTCGAAACACGATCTCCCCGTCCTCAGCAGTCGAGCTCATCACGACAAGCGCGCTAGCCAACTATGCCACCGAGGCGGGTCACAAAATATAAAAACGTTTCATTTCGAAACTATTATTTTATATGACTATTTGTTTATTTATTTATTTTGATGGCCAGACATAAGAGATACGAGCATGAATATAATTATTTTTAATTTACTATCTTGTGTATTATAATAATTCTTATAATTTTACAACAATCCTTAAGGAAGTATTATTAGATGAGTTTATTAACACTTTTGATCAATGATAATAATTTTCACATAAGTTAATACTAGTGATTTTTAAACCAATATTTGTAATTAAAATCTTTTGCTCGATAAATGGACCACGGCTCGACCCACCCGCCACACCTAGCGGTGTCACATATTGCCTACTCACAACTGTATCAGGCGCTCGTCTAAATCTCTCTTCACCGTGTTTTGCGTTCTTCATACTTCTCTTTTTTACTTTCCCACGACATCTTGAAGAGAGAAAGTATTCTAATAAAAAGTCTATATTTTGATGGGTGTTGACGTTACATGACACTCTGAATCCTGAAAAGTATTTTTTTGCAATGCCTTCGATATATTTGTTACAAGGATAAGAGCCGAACCCATTTGACCTATTAGTCTAAAACTTGGTATCTAGGGTTTTAATAAGGTTTTTTAAAGGTATTTTTTTTAGAAATGATCCATCCAAACCTAAAATTAAGGGTTGTTTATTTGATATAGAAAAGAGAAAACACAAATTTTATCAAATTTAGGCTCTTATCGTTTTGATCGAAATTGGTTTATAAGCACTATTTACCATAACAAACAAAATGACGCATCCAAACACCCCCATATAACTGACTTTGAGTGTACTTTAAATACGCGGAAATTTTAAATTTATATATAACCATAACTCTTTGAGATACGTAATAATTTTTCATTGAGAAGTTTTAGAACCTTAAAAAAATAAACAGCTTTTTAATTGAGATAATATTTCACAAAATATATATATATATTTTGATTAATCGATCTTATGGAAATTCGGAATTTAAAATACACAGAGCCAATAATATGTTTCTGTAACAGTGTATACTATTTCATATATGCTCTTTGGCGATGCTATTTATTTCCCATTATGTTATATAAGAATATATATAATTTAATTTCACATTATATTATGAGTTATAAGTATAATTTAGATAAAGTTTCACGAAAATATGTGTGGAATATCTTACAATTTATTTATAATTATAAGTATGTTTAGAATAAAACACCTTAACTCAGTTAATAGCATGTCTGTCTATTGAGCTAAGAGTCCCGGGTTCGATTCTTGGCATGGCCGAAATATTTATAATTGGTGAAATATGGGTTTACTCTTTCACATTGATAAATTAACGGCTGGGGGACTAAATGCTGTGTCTGTCCTAGTCTTAAGTTAAATTATAAGGCGTATGAAGCTACTAAAGGCCTAACAAGTCGGTAGTGGAAAATATATAGCCTGAATAAAAAAACTGACCCCAGGTTGGAAACAGAATTAGATGGAAAGTAAAGGTATGTTTAGAGCCAAGGTAATTAATATAGGATGGAAGAAAACGTGAACTTAGGCCAATATTTTTTAAATAATTAGATAAAACTAAATCTATTGATTTTTTTCAAAATATTTTATCAGTCTCCCTCCACGCAAATTCGGGTACATTTCTTATAAATATAGACTAGCCTTCCTAATCCCTAAAACCATAGTTATACTATTATAAAGTCACATTGCTGACTCACTCACTGACATTAATGTTCACCCTCTTTCAGATGAGCTAGAAACTTGAAATTTGGCAAACTTATAGCCTCTAGCGTGTAACCGACGAGAAAGTTTCAAAACAATTTTAACTCTCAAGAAAAATTCAAAATGGTAGAGCAACTTTAAAGTCGGTGCGGACCTTTATTTGAAGGTCTCTTGTGGCTAAACGGTAAGACCTATAAAAAAAAACGACTCTCGAATCACATTAGAGTACATCCACCTGCAAATAAAACCCACTAGGGGTTTGGGGGCGGAGCCCCCAACAAGCAAAGCAAGTAAGTATATAGGCTTATAGCCCTAATAGGTAGTTAAACATGGCGCTATAAAAAAGGTTAAGGAATATTAAATAGCCAAGCTATTATATTAGCTAGGTTGGGATATAGCCGCATTTAGATATCATATTCTCTTAAATTAAGTAAGAATTTACCTCAAGGGAGACCAGGAAAGAAATTAGAGAAGCGGATAACAGAAAGTGTGCAAGTTAGAGGATAAGAATGGAAGTAATTAAATAATATTTAGCACCGCGTCTTACTACCCGTTCGGGTTATACGCTTTAAGTACTAATTACGCTAATGGATTAGGAATTGGGAAGGTTGAATTAGAAAAAGTTAACCCACATTTACGTGGAGGGAGAGTGGAAAACCATTTAGGAAAAACCACCCCCAGTTTACCCAACCGAGATTCGAACCTCGATCTCCCCGTCCTCAGCAGTCGAGCTCAGATGACAAGCGCGTTAGCCAACTACGCCACCGAGGCGGGTGAAGTAATTAAAGGAGGAAGAATGGTGGAAAATTAAGATATTTTACTTAACTGACCCGGCCACAGGCGGGAAACAGTTTATAATGATTTTTATTAATTAATTGAACCATAATTAACAACAACAACAATATCTCAGCAATTTAATACATATTTTTTTTCTAAAAAAAAGAGGGCGTTTCCATCATAATAAAAAGTGGAAACATATCAACCACAATTCTAGTTCTTATTACACTCCACGTTAACGATTGAATACAAACCGGTAGAGATCAATAGGGTAGTTTAAAGTTACCCGCATTAGCGTTAAGAGAGGACGGAAAATCCACAGTGATACAGTACCACGTAGAGAAACCAATACCCGGTGTATTAATCCTGGATAGATAAAACTCGTTCTTACCTTCAACATCAATCCAATATATCGAGAGTCTGACGTCTCAGACCACGTCATCATCGGTGTGGCTGACAGTTGGGATAGGCACTGAGTTTATCCTCCATATATTGCCAGGTTGTAGACGCACACTTGTATTTTAAGATGACCGAGATAGCCTATATGCTTATCTTATTGAACTAGGTGGCCACACTGGGAGAGTTTTTGAACTCACCTTGCACCTGTGGTGTTCCCGCAGATCACCGGGTCCTCGTTCACGTTGAACAGCCAGTGGTCCTCGTCCCACACCCACCTGTAACAACGTCACGTTTATTTGACAAGTTCATACTCAATGTACAAGGGTACACTCAATATACAAGGAGCCACACAATAGACAAGGGCCCACTCAATAGACAAGGGCCCACTTAATGTACAAGAGTCAACGCAATATACAAGGACCCACACAATAGACAAGGTCCCACTCAATATACAAGGGCCCACACAATAGACAAGGGCCCACACAATAGACAAGGGCCCACTTAATGTACAAGTGTCAACTCAATATACAAGGACCCACACAATAGACAAGGGCCCACTCAATAGACAAGGGCCCACTTAATGTACAAGGGTCAACTCAATATACAAGGACCCACACAATATAGGAGACACTCAATATACAAGGACCCCCTAATTACACAAGGACCCACTCATTAGAGAAGGAGCCACTCAATATACAAGGACCCACTCAATATACAAGGACCCACTATATATAGAAGGAGACACTCAATACACAAGGACCCACTCAATAGAGAAGGAGCCATTCAATATACATGGGCCCACCCAATATACAAGGACCCACTATATATATAGAAGGAGACACTCAATATACAAGGACCCACTATATATAGCAGGAGACACTCAATATACAAGGGCCCACTCAATATACAAGGACACACTCAAATAGAATCTAAAAACAGCCTTCAAGAACATGGGTGTTTTGCAAACTCATGCAAAATAATACAACCGTTAGACTAAATGAGAGTTGATCGGATTGATAAAAGCGGGGTGTCCTTACAATTAATTGTTCACATTAACTAAAATGAAGTCCCTGTCAGATTAAAAGAAAAAAAAGGGCGGCTGTAAATATCTCTTTAATTGAAACATGAGCTCCCCATTGGAGCGTAATGGAATCCGAGGAATTTAAATTTGTACGTTGATGCCGACAACAAATCTTTTTTTTTGTTTAGCACCGCGGTTTACTACCCGCTCGTATTATACGCTTATGCACTAAGTACGCTAAATGGTTTTATGGATTAGGAAGATTATATTTAGAGGACGTATACCTGCATTTGCGTGGAGGGAGAGTGGAAAACCATTGTGTAAATAAACCTTTATCAATACACACAACCAAGCTTCGAACCCCGATCTCCCTATTGTTGGCAGTCTAGTCTACTGCGAGAGTAGCGCCTTAGACCTCGCCGAAGCAGGGGACCATTATTCGATTGCCTGTGTTGTTTAAGATCATTAAATACAATTATAAACATTATTATACAGTCAAATATTCATGGGAAGAGATCTGACAACAAATACAGTTATTTTTCTTTTTAATCTCTTCATCTTTCTACCTGTTCAGGTTGTACGCATAAATGATAATGATTACTCTAATGAGGCAGGGATAAGGAAGGAAGCATTTTAGAGTTCCTTGTCTATTGAGTGGGCCCTTGTATATTAAGTAGCTTATTTTATATTAGATAGGCCTTGTCTATTGAGTGGGCACTTGTATATTGAGTGTGCCCTTGTCTATTGAGTGGGCTCTTGTCTATTGAGTGGGCACTTGTATATTAAGTAGGTTCTTGTCTATTGAGTAGACCCTTTTATATTAAGTAGGTATTTGTCTATTGAGTAGACCCTTGTTTATTAAGTAGGTCCTTGTTTATTGAGGAGGTCTACTGAGTGGGCCCTTTACTAGAAATATACCTGCATTTTCGTGGACGAAGATTGGGAAACAATTTAGGAAAAACCTCCCTCAGTAGACCCAAAATTTATTCGAGCCCCAATCTCCCCATCCTCAGCAGGTTAGTCTAACACAAGAGTAAAACCTTAGACCAGTAGACCATTGAAGAGAATAAAAAAGTTACTATAACTAAATACTAATTTTCATAGGAAGCCCACTTACGACAAAAAACATTAACTAATAGCCACTAAAATTTGCCATTTTAGAAATATGTCTTATTTGAGTTATTATTTATTAAATTCATGTAGAAATTTATTTATTTATTTCCTCATGGATTAGTGTATAATTTATCTTTACATCGATTAAATCTACTTTCTTAGAATAATTATAATGATTGCAGTATATATTCCCCGCCATTGTGGTAACATGAATTTTTAGTTTTCTAATAACGGGATTCCTATGAAAATCAAAGTTTATGATTGGATTCTGGTTGGAAGAAATTTTTAGAAAATACAAATTAATTTTCAGGTCAACATTGATAACATTTTAATATATTAATATTATTCCTTAGGTAATTTCATGGATAGTTAAAAAAAATAAAATTATATAAGGTTTATTTCCATTTTCGACCCTGGTGTTCTTGGAGTAAAGTGCTCGCTTCAAGACCAGATGTTTGTAGGTTCAAACCCAGCTTAGGTTGACGTAGTTATCTTGAGAGATAAAAATTCGTAGCACAACTTTCTTCGGGGTGTAGGTAAAGCCTTCGGTATCATGTCAACTGTGGCATTTAAAAGAGCTGTGGAAGCTATGGGAAAATACTTTTGCCGGAAAAATTTGAGGGCTCTTTCCCTCTCTCTCACAGAAATTCTCATGCATTGATATAATTATTCAGTTCAAAAAATGCACGTTAAATACCTCAAATAAATAAAAATATAACATTTATTTGCTTTAGTAAAAGGTGTAATATTTATCTTCATACATATTGTATGAACACATTAGCCTATTTTTATATCCTTTTTGTGTGTAAAACACTTACATTTTTGATGCTCTAAAAATATCTTAATGATCTTTATCTTCTATCTATCTAAAGTAATAAAATAATTATTTTAATTGTCATAAGTTTTGCACGATATATACTACAGACAAAGGGCTGAAATTTTAAAAATTTGCAGCCCTTGTGCACGAAAATGTGCACCTAGAAGCAGAATTTTCAAATTTTAATTTTAATTTTTTAAAGTAATTAAAAACTGGGTCAGAAAAAATAAAATGAAGAGATTTTCTTTACTATCTATTTGAAGCAAATAAAAGCAATTCATTGCGGGGCTACCCCGGGCAGTGGTGAGCACTCCTGCTAGCATTACATAATTTAAGCTAAATTTTATTTTACTTGATTTATTCTATCAAAGATCAGGCATTTCATTAATTAATATAA
The DNA here is from genome assembly GCA_902151425.1 of Timema shepardi. Taxonomy (NCBI): domain Eukaryota; kingdom Metazoa; phylum Arthropoda; class Insecta; order Phasmatodea; family Timematidae; genus Timema; species Timema shepardi. The sequence goes on along the minus strand of CABFVX010003838.1, from coordinate 792 downwards.
AAATTGTTTAATTAGTTTTAAATTATGTTTAGCACTATTGTTATATATAGATTAAATAACTAGGCATAATTATATGAAATCAGTTTCAGTAATTTTTTTTTGTACCGAGTTTTTAGTACCAGTTCGGGCTACACCCATGTGTAATAATACATACTGATGGTTTTAGGGATTATGAAGGCTTAATTTATATGAAGTGCACCCGCATTGGCGTGGAGGGGAGGTGAAAACTATTTAGGAAAAACCACCCTCAGTGCACCCGACTGGGATTGAATCCCTATATCCCCGTAATCAGCAGTCTTGACCAACATGAGATTAGCGCGTTAGACCACGTGGTCACCGAAGTGGGTTTCAGTAAATTTAATAAAGTACAAAAATGTTTCTCCTATCTGAATAATACTGTACTCTTATGTACAGCCCTATTTTTGTAAGATTTAAATTATCTGTCTGCTAGATAATCTATTGTATACACTCTCACGTATTCATACGTCAATCCATAGGATATTCAGCTGCCAATCATATATCAAGCCATATGATATTCAGCTGCCGATTTTGATAGATATTATTAATACCTATAAAATAACACTGATAAAACAATAAAATTGTATTAATGTTGACATTAAAAATTAACATTTGTATTTTTTACTAGTGGAATTTCCTATAAAAATTGGACTTGAAATGTGAGACAGAAAAGTGCTTCTATATTTTTAATGAATCAACTTCATCAACTCTCACACGGCTGATTAGTGGCTTCATGAGGGGTTTAATTACTAGGGGACCCCAATGGTAGCCTGG
>CABFVX010003837.1:31478-77112 GCA_902151425.1 Timema shepardi | reverse complement strand
CTCACAATCACCCTACCACTACACATTAGCGTAAGTGCGTATAACCCGAACGGGTAGTAAGACGCGGTGATAATAATAATAATAACCAGGATTTAACCGCTTTGGTGGCCACGTGGATAACGCACTACTCTCGTGTTGGATTAGACTGTCGAAGACGGGGGGATTGTGATTAAATTCCAGTCGAGTGCAATGATGGTGGTTTTTCCTAAATGGTTTTCCAATCTCCCTCTACACAAATACGGGTGAATTTCCTCCCAATTAAACCTTCCTAATACCTAACCCATTTGTGTAATTAGTACATAGGTATATAAGCAGAATGGGTAGTAAAGCGGGGTGCTAAAAAAAGGTAGTTATGAAGTTAAGGGGAGATATATCTTTATCTCTCTAATAAGCATAAGGTGGCAACGTGAGTGGCTAAGGGATGAAATGAGATTGGAGTTGTGCCGGAATGAAGACGTGGGACTAAACCAAAGCACTCTGCGAAGACCGATTCTTAAGCCACCACTCAGTGTCATGGTTCTAATTTTCAGGTCCGTTACCAAATACCGATTATGATGGGGCCGGGATCTAAACCAGAAGTTTAAGACATTTCTTTAATCTGTGTGTGCAAAATGAAACTTAGTCACAAATAGTAAATTGTTGGAAAATCGCAAATAACCCGTTCATATTTGTATGATGATATTTTTGGGAGGAAATAACCAATTATTGTTGTTCACCAGTGTTATATGGAAGAAAAAACAGCCCGATAAATCACAGGTAAAATTACACAACCTGCCAGTCGCTTCGAAACTAATTATATCCAGCAAAGGTTTGTTTCCCCTCTCTCGCTCTCTCTACCTGCTATTGCTGGTTCTCCTTCCCCGAATCTGAGATCGCCGTGGACGGTTAGGAATCGGAGCTGCAAGAGCGCGTCAGCAGACGGATTCAAAATTACAATAAAATGTCTTTCGTTTTCAGGTAAATTTAGGCAGATTTTTAGCGGCAGATTCAGGTTGTATATAATATTAATACACCACTTTGTTCAGAATTTGGACATCTATGTTTCTATGTATCTATATCCATGTTTCCAGTTATACNGATTCAGGTTGTATATAATATTAATACACCACTTTGTTCAGAATTTGGACATCTATGTTTCTATGTATCTATATCCATGTTTCCAGTTATACTTTTTTTTTTGAAAATTATGGTGAAAACATCCCATTTGACGATTTTTTAAGGAAAAATTTAATAAAAGACCATTTTTAACACATATAATCATTTAATAATCCTTTCTTTATTGGATGAAAATATTAAATTTATGTCTCAAATTTACGACTAAGTACCCTAGAAAAATTCCTCCAAAATACATCACTTTATGACCCTGTATAGGCTTCTTATAGAGATAATTAAAATGTTTTAGACTTTACAATACATGTTATAATAACTAAGAACATGACTAAACTGTTACATAAGTTCATAGGCATATACACAGATCATCTAAAATAACGAACGGACATTTAACAGTGGTATAAACCTAAACTAGAATATCCCAGCATAGAATTGACTATTTTAAGACTCCTCCTCAATTCTACTACAACCACAAAAGTAGGAAAAAATCCAACATGTACCTTCAAATACATACAAATAAACTCTAGTGAATCAGCATTTGATTAAACCAATATATTACTAAAGTACTCAAATTTGTTTCCAACCAAACTCTTTGTCATAATGTCAGAACATTATTCATATGTCTCCAAATAAATCCCATCAATAACACCATTTAGATACAAATCACTAACAAAGTTGCATTTGACATCAATATTCTTTAGTCTTCGATGTTCCCATTTTTCCAAACATCTTATGCTGTCCTGGTTGTACTCGTACACCTTGGTGAGCCCTAGAATGATCCCAAAGTCCTGGATCAGTCTTCTCAACCAGAGTAGGTCGGATGAAGTGGTTGATAGGGAGACAAACTCTGACTACATTGAGCTCAGGGCAACTGTAGTATGTTTACGTGTAGTACAACCAACAGTGGCACCATAAACTTGGAATAAATACCCAGATGTAGATTTATGACCATAGCTGTCATTGGCCCATTATGCATCAACGTAGGCCCGTAAATTGACTTCACAGTTCTTCGGAAAGAAGACACCAACTTTAAGTGTTCCTTAAATGTATTGTAGTATTCGTTTGAATCTATTCCAGTGTTCTTCTGTTGCGTTGCTCTGATACCTGCTGTAGAAATTCACTGAGAGATCAGATCAGGGTGAGTGTAGAGCATCAAATTCATCAAACTACCAACAAGCTCATGGTACTTTTTTTTTTTGTATCGTGCATTATGATGTATTTATTTCAGGTGGTATTGCCACCATCGGTGTCTTGAAAAGTTTGCACTGTTCCATGACAAATTTCTTGAGAACTTTCTTCAAGTAGACCGTTTGGCTAAGGAAAATACCATCAGTTTTTTGACAAATTTTTTTTATACCTATAAAGCTGTGTAAACCTCCTAGATCCTTCATATAAAATTCTGATATAAGATATGTTTTTATGTCATTCAACTTCTGCAGATTGTTCCCTGCCAAAAATATACCATCTACGTAAACAAAAAGTAAGTTTTGATGATGTTGCTGAAATCGAAATACATACACTTTTCGTTTTCAGACTGCTCAAATACGAGAGAATTTACAAATTTGTCCAATTTAGTATTCCACTACCATTTTGCCTGCTTCAATTCATAGAGGGTCTTGTGTAACTTACAAACAAGGTTGCTGTCAGTTACGAAGCCAGGTGGCTGCTTCATATACACCTCTTCAGAAAGGTATCCAAGTAGGAATGCATTTTTCACGTACAACTGGAAGGTAATTAAATATTATTATTATTATTATTATTATTATTAGCACCGCGTCTTACTACCCGTTCGGGTTATACGCAAATTAAATCTCCTTTGTGTATGATGGCAAGCAGGGTCCTGACAGTATTTAAATGGGCTCTGAGTGAGTAGGTTTCATTTTAATCAAACCCTTTCTTCTGTTCACAACCCCTCACCACCAACCTTGCCTTGTACCTGTCAAGCTGTCAATTTTCATCCTGATTCATCTTGAAGACCCACTTGCGGTTAATAGCTTGTTTACTGGATGGCAGCTCAGTAAGGGTCCAGGTCTCATTTTTCTTCAATGAGAGCATCTTTTCCTCAACTGCAGCCATCCTTTCTTGGGCATCATCTCTACTATGGATGTCCTCAAAGGTTTCTGGCAAGTTGTTCATAAATGACTCAGCAACCAAGAGCCAGTGTGACATATTCATTTAGGTACACTGGTGCAGTGCGAGGTTGCATGCTCCTACGCAGAGGTTCAAGTTCCTCGCCAGGTCCAGGAGTCTCTTTATTGTTAGACATTGTCTCTGGTTCTCCTCCTGAAGACAGCTCCTCCTGCAATTCCTCAGTAAAAACTTTATTTGGAGTCAAACTGATGACCTCAGTAGCTCGAGAGGGTGTTGAACCAATAACATCACTGGTTATGAACGAATGTTGATCAAAAATTATCTCCTGCCCACGTATAGGTTTTGGTTCCTGTGGACACCACAACCTGTATCCATTCGAGCAGTAACCAACAAAGTAGCACTTTTTATAATGGCTGTCAAGTTTAATTTTAAAAACTTTATTAGGTAATCAAAGATGTGCTACACAGCCAAAAACTTTCAGTTTGATCATATCAGGCTTTGCACCATAGGACAATTCTGCTGAAACCTGGTTTTCAAGACCTTTAGTAGGTGATTTGTGTATTAGGTAGACCGTAGTCATAACAGCCTCCGTCCAAATTGACTTATCAAGAGAAGAATGAAGGAGTAAAGAGCGTGTTTTCTCCTGAACCATCCTTAACTAAATCAAGGAAAAACAGGAGGCCCAAAAAACAACAAAATCTAATAGGGTCAAAAAAGGGAACAATAGGAGCGAGTGCTTGTAGTTCTGTACTTTGCATGTTTTAGGCCAAACATTAAAAAAACCAGACCTTGCAACTCCCACCAGTTTCGGAATTCAATATGAGAACGGTGTATCTCAAGAGCCAGGATATTAACTGATGAATTAAGTTTACCATAAAAGAACTAACATATAACTTAATCTCATATACCTAGGGAATGGTGGAACTATATTATGAATTAGAGCAGAATTTGTGTCAAGATGGTATTTATTTGACAAACATTCAATATTGTGAGAAAATATATAAAAAATGTTATGTAAATGGTATTCACAAAATATCTTGGACGTTATCAAAACGTTCGAGTACTATTAACAAAATTATAAAGTTTATATAATAGAAAACATCAATCGTTTAACTTGAGCGTCATTATTACAGACAAACCATATTGCCTGAAATGGCTTCAGCTCGTTTAAAGGTTATCTCAAAATTAGTCATGAGTTCATTAAGTTACTAGAGAAAACTTATTATCAACTAAGTTATACTTACATAGTTAATTACCAGCGTGTATTTCCCATCAACACCCAGAAACGCTTAAGCAAACCATATAATATTTACTCTAAATTCTATCCACTTATTTACATTACTTCATACAATTCCACAATATTTGATAAAAATAATAAATAGTTATACGTGAATATTGGGACGTCGTTGATAAACAGATCATTTATTTACATTCAATAAGTTTAATGTTCCCGTGACCATGTTTTAAGTTTTATCCAACAAAAGAAATCAAATATCAGAATATATAGTAACAACATTCGAGATTGATAACATATTCAAAGACAAAATATCGATAACGCCCAAAGGTTTAAAGTTTTAAAGTTATTTAGAAAACGCCAAAAATAAATTTAGAAATTTAAGTTTAGATAAAAAGAAAAGTTAAAGAAGCCGAAAAATAATTTAGATCTTACATTAATTTAATATAATCGAAGCTGGAACTTCTCCTTCTCCAAATACAATTTAGTCCAATAGTGACGGCAGGCTACCCCGCCACCACTATATATACCACACAACCCAGAAAAAGGAGAGACGAAAAAAAAAACAGGATGGGGGGGCAATCATGAAAGATTGGGAATATAACATGCATATGACAACATATCTTCTACAAAGTTCGTTAATGTTCTCGATTATCCAAAAGTAGGTTATTTTCACAGCACATGTTCTTTGCTACTCAAGGTATTTGGCACAATCACATCACAACATTGGAGATCAGTGTTATTTTTGCCGCGGTTCTGAGAAGGTGTGTCTGCTAGTCACTCGCGTTAGTGTTCCGTGTGGTTCCAGCCGTCATACAAATGGGGTAAGCTTAGGATTTTTTTTATGTTTACTTATGCAGTCCAACGCTACACTCCATGATGCTACGTCCCATTCTTTCTGCGAAGCCGTTCTGCTGACTGGTATTCCTGATCGTAATCTATGACTAGATGCCCTTCTTTTTTAAATAATCGGTGACCTGGCGGTCTAGTGATAAGGTGTCAGACTTCTGTGCTGGCGGCCGGGGTTCAATCCTCGGTCCCACCACAGATTTACCTGATTACCAATCCCTTCCTTCACCTCTGACAAGACGTCTTGTGAATGTGGGGAATGCCAGGCCTCCACCGTGGCTCGGATTCCACGTTAAACTGTAGTCTCACAATCACCCTACCATTACACATAAGCGTAAGTGCGTATAACCCGAACGGGTAGTAAGACGTGGTGCTAATAATAATAATAATTTTTAAATAATCGTGCATTTCCTGTACCACAAATTCACCATATTTATCTGACCTAAAGCGACTTATCTTGAGGTTAAAGTGAGCTGTTTCCCTTGCTTCTAATTGTCTGGAGTATTAAAATACTTCAAACTTTGCCTTTAGAGTGTAAATGACTGAAAAGTGAGTATAGTCATCAATCGGGATAAACAGATACCACTTTTTATCATATGATACGGGCATAATGAGCCGTACAAGATCACTGAGTATGATCTCCAAAGGGCGCTTAGCTCTAACGCGTGGCTTTGTGTGAGGAAGACGTGTTTGTTTAGCTTGTATGTAAGAGTCTCATAAATCGGGGATCAATCCTGGATCAACCTTGATTCCATCTACAATCTTACTTAAGTGAACTAAGCCAGTTTTGTCTATGTGACCAAGCCATTTGTGCCATAAATCAGATGATGCTACGATGGAACTAGCAACACCAGTACATGCTTTATCACGAAATAAAAGAGACATTGTACACACTTTACCAGATTGAGTGGCAACAGCCACAAAAGTATCGCCTTTCAGAATGGTAGCGTTCCCCTTTTAAAACACAACTTTAACCCCACTAGCATCCATTTTACTAACTGAATGCAAATTAAATTATAATCCAGGGACAATAAATACGTTGCAAAGTTTGATAAAGTTTTGATTACCTTTGTGAATCACAGACGCGTGTAAATCTCCGATCTCTTCAGCACACAATATCGATCCTGATTTGGCAATTTTTATATTGATGGATTTTGATAGGCGTCTCTTATTTGAGACCAAACTAATATTTTTTTATCACTGATCATATGTTCAGTAGCACCAGAGTCAAGCAACCACACAGATCCATCACAACAAGCCACTGACGTTGACACAGTCAAATTAAATTAATCATCACTAGCTTCAGCTACGTTTTCTTTACGTGTTGAATTCATATGCTGCTTCTTGCCTTTCAATTTTGGACAGTTTGAATGAAAGTGGCCAGCTTTATCACAGAAAATAAACCTTATTACCAGTAACTTGCTTTGAAATGATTTGTTTACAATTAGGACAACATTCCGGTTGAGAAGATTTCAATTTTATAGCCTTCCAATCAGTAACGCTAGAGAATAATTGGTTGCATTCGTCAATACCTTCTTCTTGGCGTTTGCTCTGCCCATCAATTAAGCGCGTTTTTACGAATGCCAAGTTGAGATGATCAAAATATAGTGTCTCTATGACAGGAATAATAAATAATATTCAGATGGCATAGTCAAGAGAAGATGGCAGACATTTTATTCTTAGAGGCTATCTCCCGACGATTTCAATTCTAAAAGAGTACGATCAAACCAATAAAATGCACTTCAAGGGTCTCTAAAGAGGGATAAAATTTCATCATCAACAAGGTTTTGCACAGTAAAAGCTGATTAGCAATAACTTTGCGAGCGTAAGTGTTTCTAAGTATTTGTCATATATTATAAGTGGTGTTCTTATCTTTCACACAATCCAAGTGGATGTCCAAGATGCATTGTATAATCTGTTACTTACACTTGCGATTGGCTTTCTGAAGCTTGTCCAGCTATTTTTCTTTTTCCGCCTTTATTTCAGCATTATTACTAGACGCAATTTTCCCCAAGTACCAATAGTCACATTGAATAAAGGGCAACATATCGATTTTATTTAGAAAAGTTACTACCCGAAACTTCCAGTTGTCAAAATTAGTGCCGTCGAAAAGCGGAACTCTGTACGTTTTGTCTTCTTCTAACACCATTATGGCAATAGTGATTGGCAACGGTGTAACAAACAACAAACAAACACGCAGAGGTTCACGCGTACTACTGCACACACTTGACTTATAACTTTATCCATCCTAAAATCCACAAATCCCCACAAGCCTGGGCCCATGACCTGTCAGAGTACACAATTTTATAGAAATAAAATAGGTTTTAGGCCTGACAATACATGTTATAATAACTAAGAACATGACTCAACTGTTACACAAATTTCATAGACATGGGCTGTATCCGAATAGTCAGGTACACTTGACTTGATGCAGTCTTGATAATTTTACATTTCTCGCGGTTTTCATAGTGAAGACTGCATCAAACTATTCGAATGGAAACACACTTGGGCCCACAGTGCTGCTTCCTACCGAATAATTTGTTTAAGTCTGTGCTCAACAGACGAAACGATATTACTAAAACAATTGCCAGTCAAACACCGCACCAACGCCGCATGACTCGTAGCGTTCGTATCCATGGTTACCAACGCCACGAGAAAACTGCATCGGTCTAGTCCGCGACTATTCGGACAGATCTACACTTGGTCACGTGATTGCCAATGCAGCTATCAACGCCACGAGCCAATGCGACGTCGCATAAGTAGACTATTCGGATACAGCCCTGTGGGCCTATCCCCGAGATGTTTCGAGTTGATTCCATTGCGAGATTGGTCGTTCACGTGACACCATCTCGAAACTTTTTCTATTTAGCTATTCTTGAAAAAAATTTCGTTACGGATTGATATTTTTTCATTCGGATAGATCTCACTGCGGTTCTACCTCTCGGAATCGTCAATATCGCAACAGATAGTTCGAAAATATTTGTTGTTGGACAAAATGTAAAATGGCGTAAACATAGCCTTGCTATTTGATAATAAGATAACTTGAAGAATTTGAAAATGAATTTAATAGAATGCCACGTATATTTCGTGAACGCGAAGACGCTTTTGAGCTGAGTGATAAGAAATTTATTAATTTGTTCTGGCTTAATAAACGGTTTTATTCAAATAGAAAGGCATTCCATCCATATGCTGTATGTTATTTAATTTTGGCTTTTTATGTACCTATTAAAGTTATTAAGATATATCATACATGATGTAATAAGTTATACTAGTAATAGCTTTTTATTTAATCATTTAGCGAAACAAAGAAACATACATAAAGTGTAATCTGCTTTTGCTCTTTGCTTATTCTCTTCCAATCCAATTTTATTTAGACTTTATCGAGCTAACCTTAACCAACAAAAAATAAAACCGAGATAAAACGAAGATGTCGAAGACAACATTTTTGTTATTCTATTGTTTAAATGGCTGAAGGGTGCGTTCACATAGCTATAAAGTAAATCTCAAATAACAATTTTTGACACCGGAAGTTCGGAATTTTTCGCTTAATACGAAATTAGAAGACTCAACACGAATTGCGAGACTATTAACTCAGGAATGGCTACTTTACGGACATGAAATTACGAGTTCGAGTTGAACATGGCGATATTCACCGTAGTAAGATAAACTCGCAACATCTCCGGGATAGGCCCACTGGACACAGATCAGATAAAAAAAATGAATGACCTTTTTAGGAATGGATCCGTTAGAGAACGATCTGTAAAAATTAGATCTGGCTTTCATTGTTAATAAATCTAATTAAGAAACACAATCCCACTTTAAGGTTTTTGGGGGCGCTGGGGCTGTTGAAGAATTTGGGGCCCTGTTTACTTATGCCACATAATGTGCCCAAATCTATGTAGAACACACAGTTAAAGTGTAGATAAAAATAAGCATTGGAATATCATATATTGGTTGGATTTTAAATTTTAAATCTTAACAAAACAAAGATTTTAAATTAATATTATAGTTACAATCAGACAAAATTTTACAAAAATAAACGGGGTAAAAGAGAAATGTCAATTTAAAATGTATCTTTCCTTTCCATAATATTTGCGAATGTTTTCACAACATCGTAACATGACAACTGTCTTCTAATACCATGTTCTAATGACATGATAGCAATACCGTTAAGTCTTGGTTCAACCATTGTTGACCTATTTTATTTTTAATCGATATAAGTTTTGAAGTTGGTTAGAGGAATAATTACCAAACACAATTTAAAAGCAGTAATTACATTTGGAAAAACATCAAACAAATTGTTATCACAGATATAGTTAGCAATGTCTTGGCAACTAGCTACATCAACATTCTTGATAAGGTCAGAGAACTGTGCCATTTTCAGTTTTAAGGATTCATCAAGATCTTCACTGTAAAAACTTAAACAGTTATTAAGCGAAATTTAATCTGCAGTAGACTATTTGCAGTTTTCCATTCAACCAATATTTGAAATTGTAATTGATTTTTTTCTATAAGACTGTTGGGGATCATTAAGTTCACTGTATAACTTATCAATTATCACAAAAAATGTTTCTACATCAATTTTTTTCAGTCTTTTAATAACACTTTAACTGTTGGCATTTTTATCTCCCGCATATTTTTTCTTTGGTTGTCTTTCAGATGAGTCAACAAAACTTCTGAAGTTGTTTTCGTTTGAGAGGCTTGGGAATCAAATAAATTAAAAAGTATTTATTGTATTTTCTAAATCTATGGTCTTTAAAATGATAGATAATACATGACATTATCAATTTAGTAATACATTAAAAAAATTGAATTGTATCTATTTTGATCAAAAAATACTGCGAGTTTTAGTTGGTCATGACATGAAAATTTGATAGTAATAAAAACATTTTTCTATTTATCTATCTTTCTATATAATATTATATTTTATTCTCAGAGGAGTAATTTTATTTTATTATTATATTCTCAGTTTGTAACAATGTAAATAGCTTTTGAAACCAATACATAATGATGTATACTTTCTTTGTAGTTCATTCAAGAACATTTTCAAAGGCGGAGAGTAATTATCCCCAAATTGGAAAGGAGGAATTGGCTTTTATGTTGTTAGGTTTCTAAAATATGTGTTTGTTCAGATGGTTACATTAGTGACAGACCATAAACTATTCTTGTACTGTATCTGCTGGCTCCTAGGAAGCCTATTCTATAAATGGCAGTCACGCAAATAGAACGATGTGCAATTGTATTGTCGTCTTATAGCGATCACCTGTATTCCAAAAAGGCAAAGAGATTGTTGAAGCAGGTGTGCTCTCATATTTACCAAGGATTGATAAAGGAGGAATGGAAGAAGTAAATTTCACAGTCTCATCAGGAGACAAACTTTCTATTTCCAGTGAGGAAATAAGCAGAGAAAAAAAAATCCTGACTAAAACTTAGCACTGGACTCCTCGTGGTTGGCCAGATAAAGTATAAACAGAACTAGCTATTACCTTTTTTTCTTGAATAAATTACATGAAATTTATCTGCAAGATATCTGTCTTCTGTGGGAAAATCATATTGTGGTTCCACAGCATATCATTCATTATTTCTGTCACTGTTTTATAAGGGTATTCCAAGAATATGTGAAATGAATGCTCTGGCCAGAAGATATGTAGGGTGCCCAGAGGATAGCTGTTGCGGTGGAATCGATCTGTAATAGGTATTCCATTTGTAAAATAACTAGGTATGATTTCCCTAGTATACCGTTGCAACAATGAAGTTGGTCTCTAAGACGTTGGCAATGGGAAAATTTGCATTTTTCAAACTACAGTGGTATAGAATCTTTAGTTCTGGTGATCACTCATTCTAAATAAACAGATGTTTTAATTATGTCAAGAACTATGTTGAACCAAACTATAGCTAAATTGCGGACATGTTTTGCAGCTTATGCATTTCAAAGAAATTGGTCTTTAATGGGGGTCCTCAGTTTGTGGTCTATGAAAGGGAAGTGCTCCTTAGAGGATAATATGGGGGCACGTGATTTCTCCCGCATCAATTGGACAGGCAATACTAGAATATCAATGTTGAACCCACATGTTTATACCCGTGTGTTGGAAAGGAAGGAAATGATAGCGAAAAATTGGAATAAGCATCCAGGTGGTATGCGTACATTCGAGGCAGGTCAGGAAGTACTAGCTAGAACGTATCTAGGGGATACTGACTCTTGGCTTTCGAGAACAAATCATCAAGAAAAATAGTCCGACAACATATTTATCCAGAGTGGGCCCTAAAGTGAGATATATAAATGTTGATATTTTGAGGCACTCTCTATTCGGAAACGGGTGTGTCCGTGAAGTTCCTAAGATACAAGAATATCTCTAAGGGAAAGGTGCTCCGAAGAGCACTATCAGGGAATTAGATAGAATTTTTAAGAGGAAAAAGATGAATCTTCTCCCAGGAAAAACCCATATTCGTTCAATATTCCGGTAAATTTGGGGATTTAAAGATCTAGTACTTCTTTGGCGTTGAGGCGATCGTCGAGAGTGAATAGATCTCCTAGAAGATTACATTTGTAAACATATAAGTAAGACTTAGACTGCGGTGGTGGGATGAGCTGAAAAAAGACCTACCCCGGCTGGGGGTAGCAAGAGGTTGGAGGAGGGGACACTAGACCAACCAATATGGAGGCAACTTGTAAAGGTAGCGCGGGATCTTCAGGGTCTATGATCGCTGAATTAATAATAATAAAAAATACCTAAAAGTGCCGTCTATTCCTCTGGACTCTTCTCGGCCGGGAATAGATCTATTTAGATTAATCACGTCATAAAAAATTATAAGTAATAATGGTTAAGACTTAGATAAAATCTTAAGATTAGCAATATGAAGTAAAAGGTTATCATACACTGATGAATTAATGAAATGTTGAATAATATTAAAAAATTGAAATTGTTTCACTTTAATGTTAAAACCTTTAAGCTGTGCTTACAACAAGCATAAATATGACAAGATAAGTTTAAAAATATATAATAACATCATCGACAACAATTATTGGATCATAAGTTGACGACTAGTCAAAACAGAACATATACAATATATTAAAATAATTAAAAATATCTAGAACAAAAGTTGAGGATAACACAAATTTTTAATTCAAACACTGATGTTGAATAGTTACATACAAATAATATTGTAGGAATAGCGCCTTTCAAAGTGGTACAAAAGAATTTGATTTTAAAGTCTAGAACTGTGAATAAACTTTGGTAATTAAAATAAGTTAAGTGCAGAATCTACGTCTTATTCTTGTTTAGTCCCCTTAATCCTTTTAGCAGGTGATCGGTGATTAAAATAAAGCCGTTTCTATCTGTTGCCGACATGTCTCGGTACGATTATACCCTAATCATGGCACTGTGAAATGAAACTAGAGACAATTAAAAACTGCAGAGACCGCGCCTCAAGCAAGTTGTTTCATAAGTGTAGTAACACCACCCCAGGGCGAGATACAAAAAATAGCTCTCATACACAGTTAATTTGCAGATCAAACATAATAGACCAGCTAGAATCTAAAAAAAAAAGACTGTTATTGAGCACAAACAGTCAAATGCCCATAATTTTGTGCAGAAAATTTTCACTATGACTAAAAAAATTCAATGAAAATGTTCATTTTCTGTACACTTTAGTTTACTTGTACTTCAGTGACTAAAATATGGTGTAGCTATTGGTGCCGTTTTGCATTCGTGATACAATGCTGTAAAGATAATATAACATGTTTCAAAAGAAAGGAAAACTTGAATCTTTAAAAAATCAGGGATGTGTCCGGAAAAATGTCAATTATTATTGATGAATCAACCTCCCTCATTTGAAAGTCAACTCTGATCGTATATTCAAAATGTTAGACTAGTAAATAAATATCACCCAACTATTTATTATTTTAACTAGTATTTAGTTCAGTGGTTCTCAAATTCTTTTTTTAGCACGGACCACTAAGTGTATATTGTCAACCTAACATGGACCACCTAACTCAGCGCCTATTCCAGTCAAGTATCAAAATGTAGGAATAATGATTTAAAAACTCATTAAAATGCACTATCAACATAAAACTTGATATCAAGTTATTTCATAGTAGGAAAGTTGAAAAAAATTAGTAAATAGTACTGATTTTTATTATATTTTAAAACACAAAATAACATGGTAAATAACTACTTAACACCAAATCGTATCTTTCAATATATAGGCGTCGATAAGAAAATAATACAAGATGATAAACAAAAATTAATAAGTGAATTTAAAAAAATATAACCTCACAGACCTGTTTAAGACCTGGAGACAAGACACAATAACAAAATACTTATTTTTAAAATTAAAATTGATTTAGGACATTTTAAGAAAGTAAATAAACGAATACATTTTTTATTCTCTATTTCAATGTGAATAATCGTGTTTCTTGCAATCTTTGACCAGTTTGGTTACATCAGGTGTAATGGAAGATAGTTTCAGCCTTAAGTCAGGCTCAACATTAAGCTTGTTAATTTCACACATTTTAGTCCAACCAGGGAATAAACTCCCATTTCAAAGTAATTTAATTTTATGAGAAACGTTAGCAGGTGCTTGATGGCACCGTTGGCGAGTTCAGCTTACTCTGCTTTCACGTGGACCCAGAATTTTACAAGGGATTCCTCACTAAACATGATTTTTATTGCTCCATCAGACGCCAATTCCATAAGTCGATCACACCTACGAGTTAAGAGGTATAAGGACTCAATCCTAGATATAATGTCAATGGTAGGCCTATACATTATGTAGGAAAACCCCACACACATAAAACACATAAGAATAACTAAGTGCCGAACGCAAAAGGCTACTCGGTACTGATGTGATTGCCATGTAGCTGTAGGCTTCTTACTGTGTGTGTATATTGGACTGCGCATCCTTCAGCGCATTTGACCTTGATGGCCTGAGCTGAGTTGGAACACTCTTATCTTATTGCGATATACCACTGTGCACACCGCTTATCTTAAAGTTGCATTACTTACGTGTTATAAATACAGATTTTTCGTGGGAAATTTAGAAAATTTCGCGGACCACCTAGAATCTAACCATGGATCACAGTTTGAGAAACACTGATCTAGTTGATCAAAAAGATGAAATAGTATTTCAAAGTTTGCTGTGCTGTTTAAAACAAAATTGGAATAGACTTTGAATAACTCAATTAATATTTGGTGGCATCTACAAGCAATGGTGCCAGTGTTATGCTTAATCAAGACTGGAGTATCACAAAAATGTTTATCATTGTATCCAAATATAATCATAACATTGAATGAACTTCCAATTAGCGTTGGCTTTAGCCGACGCTGTGGATGAGGTAGGTGAGGTAGGTGGGCTGAATCATTTAAATATTCATAGTCAAGTTGTAGACTTTAGACAGTAGGTTGTCGTTGCCCTTTCTTTATATTAAGAGAGACGAGTATACAAGTGCTCACGTACTTCCTTGTTAGATGAGAATGTTTTATCCAATAGATAGAGAGTGGTATGATAAGGCCGTGAACCGTTATTTTATAGTTTTTTTTAAGATGGATGGAAAGATGGCTAGACGGGGAGCTCAATGAGCTGCCATGATGTGCGTGTGTAGAATTAGCTACAAAACAAAGGTGATAGAAGATGATGTAGTGTGACCAACTTAGCCCATTGCACCATAAAAACACCGTACGACGGTTCCACAATACTACAACACATCCTATCAAGGTTGCGACGTGCAAAGAACTGACTCAGCCAACCGAAGTTCGAGTGGTGACCGCTGGGAAGCGTGCAGTGACAGAACATTCCAAAGTGATTGAGAATCGAGGTTGTTCCGGTTCTAGCCCATTGAAGTGTGCTATCGAGTGATGGAGCTCCTTCTCAGCGCTCAACGAACATGTATATTGTCATGCGTTTCCCATCCCACGTGATACAATTATGTTCCACCAAACTTGTTCTTTGCCTCCCTTTCTCTGGGTCTAATTATATATAATGCATGAATGTTGCCATTAACGGCACTGTTGGATTTGTACCTTGGTAAAGGAGAACGTAGCATTGGCTGCGCTTTATTGAAAATGTAAGGGAAATATATTTTTTTATGTAACTTTTCAAAATTATTTTTTGGCTTATTAGATTTTTTTTAAATTTAAAATATTATGATAGTATAAATTGACTTAAATTGGATCATTGTTGAATAGTAAAGATTTCCAAAGTATATAGTAAATAATGAACACCAAGATAATTGCTAGGATCGATATATATCGATTGTTGAATATTGCAGTATGAATTATTTTTGATACTTAAAGATGGATAGAACAATAATTCTTAAATAATATCTGATATTTAATTATTTTTGTTTAGTACTACTTAATGTAAATTTCTACTGATATGGAACTATTATCACTGGTATTAATTTTATTATGAAATATTGTAAGATTTAATTGCGAATCAACCTAATGTTTCTTTCTTATTTAGGCCTACTCATGGCGAAGATCTAGTCTTTTTTAAGGAATTAAGATTGGTTTTGGNAAAAGCCATGGCATTAACTCCTGCTTCTTTTAGAATCCATATGAAATTATGTCTAGTTAAATCTTATTTGTTTATTATTCCTATCTATTTGTGATGAATTTAAATTATCTATTACCCTTCTGTCATATTATGAAAATTGATAAACGACACCTGGACACGGTAATCGAACCCGGGACCTTTGGATTAGTAAGCTAATGCTCTAAACACTGAGCTATCCAGGAATCGTCCCTTGCCTAGAGCCATTCTTCACTCATTTTTATAAGGCAGAGAGTATAATAGACGTGCGGAAATCGTCGGCTAAAAATGGGCGATCTTAATAAAACCACATATTTGTAGCCGACGATTTCCATACGTCCATCATAGACTCTGACTTAAAATATGAGTGAAGAATGACCCTGGGCACGGGATTATTCCTAGTCACTAAAAGTATAAATAATAGCTTTGGCTATTTGGTCCTTAATACCCTAATGGTTACATTTAGTGATGCGGATCATTAGAATAATTTTGTAACAGGAGATTTGTTCTTTTGAAAGATGAGATTAATATTTTTAAGCCATAATATTTTCTTTTGTGGCTATGCTCTAATATAACCTCAGGATTGATCAATGCATATGATATTAAAGTAAATTAACTGATATTATTGAAACTGAAATTTAAAGTAGCTTTCGATTTTAACATACATATATATTTTCAACATTTAAAATACTCTAACAATACGTTCATCGTATTTATTTTATGTACTATTATACGTGGTTTACATACCTTTTTGTGTATTATTATTATTATTATTACTATAAAAAACCATTACAATTGACCTCTTGTATTTCCTTGATGTTGTGGTAAATTGGTTTCTCATCTTAAGAGCACCCATAGGTTATTTATTTATGTTTAATTATGTCATGAAGTTTCTAAGACTAGGGCACAAGGGACAACCGTCTTATAAATATTTTCCGCAACCGGATGAGTTTCGTGCGTCTGAGTAACAGTAGTCTGTTCTCAGACTATTGTTACTTATATCACTAAAGTGACTCACTCCGATTTTTTTCTCTCTTTGGGCCTTCTGCATTTAATTTGTCAGTAAAGGAGGTTACGCGAGTAGGAAGTTGGATAAATCAGCGAAGTACTGCGGTAAACTAGGAAGTACGACACAGTGACTTACCCCGGTGAACCAGGAAGCAGGGATGGCTCAGCAAGTTACCACGGCAAACAAGGCGGGAAGGATGGTTTAGCAATCTACCTCGGTGAACCAGTTGGAAGGCAGGAAGGATGACTCAGTGAGTTATCGCGATGAACTAGGGAGGAGGCATGGTTTGGCGAGCTACCATGGTGAATCAGGAAATTTGGCTTAGCGTTGAGTTCAGTGAGTTGCCACGATGAGCGGGTAGGAAGTGCGATAGCTCGGTGAGCTGCTGTGGTGAATTGGATAGAAGGGATAGCTCAGCAAGCTACTGTGGTGAACCAGGCAGGTAGAATGGTTTGGCGAGTTACCGTAGTGAACCAGGGAGGAAAGATGGCTTGGTGAGCTACCACGGTGAAATAGGGAGGAGGAATGGCTCAGAAAATTACTCCGGTGAGCCAAGTAGGAGAGATGGCTTAGTGAATTACCCTGGTGAACCAAGTAGGAGATATGGCTCAGCGATTTACCGTGGTGATTTAGGTGGGAAGATTAATTCACCAAGTTACCATGGTTAACCAGGGAGGAGGGATGGTTCGGTGAGCGGGGTGGTGAACAAGGTGGGAGGCAGGAAGGATGACTCAGCGAGTTACTGCGGTGAACCTGGGAGGCGGAATGGCTCAGTGAGCTACCGTTGTGAACCAGGAAGGAAAGATGTTTCGTTGCGTAGCCTGGTGAATTATGGATGAGGAATGGCTTGACGAAGAAAATGCACGTAAACACTTTACTCCGGTTTAATTTCCCAAGGGGGTGGTTAGTACTGAATTCAGAAAAAAAATTACCGGGGGACACCATGAGACCTATAGTTTTATTGCAACCTTACATCCTTTTAAAACAATATTTCTATATATGGAACCATTATTAATTTAAAAGTTAAATTTTTAAAATATCTGTATAAGTATGTTATATAAAAGAATTTGTGAGGTTTTTTCAGATATATTAGTATAAACAATAAGGAATATAAACACTAATATTTTACAGTGTTACACGCTACTATTTTATGAGGCATAGCAGTGAGAGTCACAAATCTTGTTTTGTGGTATATTATTAATAAACTTAATATTCACTTCTTTGAAATGAGAGAAGGAAACAAGTTCACATAAACTCTATTAAAATTTTTCGCTAATGTTTTCTGTAAAACATATTTAGAATCTCTTCAGGATTTATTTTAATATCTTTATTTATACTGAGTATTGCCAAACCAACGAGTATTTCCTGACCCATTGTTGATCTCGAGTGCTGTTTTATTACTCGTACCTTATATGTATATTCAATATTCACACTCATCTACTTCTATATAATAATAATTTCTCACTTTGTATATAGTTCTGTATGTTAACTTTCACTTTCATTCCATTCACTTCCATAGATCATCACTTCTCTTCAGCCACATCAAAAACTAATTTCTTGTTCTCCCGTTCACCGCCTTCTTGCTTCTTCACTTAAATATCTTACGACAACTCCACCCTTACAAATTTTCTGATCGATAACTACCAGTCCAATCTTCTTGAGGCACGACCCACACGTGTTGACCGTCTCAACAGAGGCTCTAAATCCTCTTCTTTGTTTTGAGTTTCCTGTTTTGTCTGTTGAAAGGATGTATGTGGTCTCTCTTCCAAGGGACATGTTAGTGGTTGATTTATTTGGTGAGTTTGTGCTTGTGACTTCCTCTGCAAGCTAACAATAGGACTTGTTGCTGGTTGGTGGATTATTTCCTGAAAAGGTGTCTGATGTAAATCTGATAATTGTGTGGTATCCTCTACATATTTATGAAGTTGACTTGTTACTATTTCCAAGCTGCGGAGATGATCTGCATGCGCGAGCCTACACTGTCCATTTATCCCAGCCAAGTACGTCATTAGACTAATTACCTTTTAATCACTCCGGGCATCCAATAAGCATTTTCACCCCTTACACTCTTTACTAATAACTTCTGATGATGATGATGATGATCTGCACTCATCTTTATCTTCTTTAGCTTTGACTAAATTATGTGAGCCAAGCTCAGTTTCAAGAGTGAAAGTCTTGTTTTTGGATTATAGCCGAGGAATAATTCCACTGGGGTCTTTCCAGTAAGTGTATGTGGTGTATTACGATAGGCAAAGACAAAACCGTCTATTTTATTTTGTATACTCCTTCTTTCCTTATTCCTTCCCTCTTGCAGTACCTGTCCAAGCAATGCCCTTTTTATTTAGTGTTTTCACCATGATTTTAGCTTAACCATTTGACTGAGGTCGTTAGGGAGGAGAGCAGATATGTTTTACCCCATTCCTTCTTAGTAAAGTTTCAAACGTTTGGGAAACCAACTGTGGTTCTCCATTTGACACTATCTTCTCTTGACAACCGTAGGCTTCGAAGCATGTCCAACTCTTCTCAATAGTTTTTGTGTATGTAGTAGACTTCATAGGAAACCGTTCTACCCATTTACTGTAAGCGTCAAATAGAATCAATAAGTTATGTATATCTTTTGTAGTAAAATCTAAATGTACTCGTTCCCACTTCCTGTTGGGCCAAGACCAATGATGTAAAGTGGCCTTTACTAGTCCTTGTTGTTTCATTTGACAAATGTCACATTTATGTACCATGTCTTATATGTCCGAGTCCAGTCTGGGCCACCACACATAGCTGCGAGAAAGAGCTTTCATTCGGCAAATATCAGGATATTCTTAGTGCAATATTTATAAGATTGCTTCCTGGAATATTTGTAGGAATAACTACTCGATTTCCCCACATGAGGCAATTTACCTCAACTGACAGTTCCTCTTTGCAATCTATTGTTACTTTATCCACCATTCTTGGCCATCCGTTCAAAGTAAAATCCAAAACTGCCCTCAGAGTTTTGTGCTTTCTTGTTTCTCTCTCAATTTCTTTGGCTGTGATAGGTACATCCATAAAGGGGGAAAATAAATGAATACTCTGCTCTGACTATTTTTCTTATTCACTAGGAAGTCTTGACAGTGCATCTTCTTCGGGAATCTTACTTCCCTTTCGGTATACTCACTGCTGTATACTGCACACTGTACTCTTGCTGCTGCCTTTACAGATACCCCTCTTGTAGCACTTAACAGTGATGTAAGTGGCTTATGATCTGTTATTAGTTTAAAGGATCTACCAAATAAATAGTTATGGAATCTTTTACACCTGAGCACTAAGGTCAAATTTTCTTTTTCTATGTGTGCATACTTATTAAACACTGTTCTTATTTAACAGAACGCACACGGTAAAAGTTCGACATGAGTGTTACATGACGCCAACTACACTGGCACAAAGAAGGGCTTTAATAAATGTATTCGTGCGCCACACTATTGGGCACTCATACTGTTGGTTATGAGGTTAGGCCTAAACAAGCATGATATTTTAAACATGTTTTGACACTCCCACTAAATGAATGCTTGTTTACAGTCTTGCAAATGGTTAGAAATATGGCTTATTTAAGTATAGTTACTAATTAGCTTCAAAAACAAAACAAAAATAATAAACAGCTTTATATACATATCAATGTCAATGAGAAGCATTTAAGAGCTCTCCAGTCTTGTCATTCCAATTGCACCACGGAGTGTCTGAAAACGATCACGTGGAAGAGGTTTGGTTAGTATATCTGCTAACTGGTCTTCAGAGGGTACATGCTTGATGTCAATCTCACCGTTCTCATATTTCTCACGTATGAAGTGGTAACGTATGTCTATGTGTTTGGTTCTCTTGTGGAACTCTGGGTTTCGCACAAGGCGCATTGCACTCTGATTATCAACCGCTAGAACTGTGGCCTCTCCCACTGTTTCCCCAATGTCAAGTAGAAGACGTCTAAGCCAGATGACTTCTTTGGCCGCAGTTGATGCAGCAATGTACTCAGCTTCGGTAGTGGAAAGGGAAACGGTTTGTTGACGTTGACTAGCCCATGTTATAGGACCATTACTCAATTGAAAGAGGTATCCAGTTGTGGAGCGTCGGGTGTCCAAATCGTTTGCGAAGTCAGAGTCCGAGAAGCCAATTAATGGGGGTGGATTCTCACTCCTTGTGAATTCAATGCCATAGCTGGATGTGTCTTTTAGATATTTTAAGATGCGTTTGACTGCATTCCAATGACTTGGTCCATAGTTTGCCAAATATCTACTCACGTTTCCAACTGCGTACATAATGTCTGGCCGACTAACTATTGCAGCAAACATTAAGCTGCCAACAGCTTCTCGATAGGGTACTTTTATTTCTTCATTTTCCCCTATGTTTGAACTCAAGTGAGTGTGTGGATCAGCAGGCACACTGATTGGCTTGGAGTCTTCAAGATTGAATCTCTTGATTATTTGTTTGATATAGTTGGCTTGATGTAGAAATATTGATCCGTTCACATTATTTCGTTTTATTTCCAGACCCACAAAGTAATTTGGTTCACCGATTGTGACTTCGAAGGTTGTCTTCAGTTTATCGAGTACGAGTTGTAGTGCCATTTTGTTATCAGCCATGATCAGCCCGTCATCAACATATAACGCAAGCAGAACCTTCGATTTATTGAAATCCCCTCGATAAACACATTTATCTGCAGTACTTTGGCAGAATCCAAACATTTTCAGGAAACCATCAAACTTTTCGTTCCAGCAACGCGATGATTGTTTGAGGCCATATAGTGACTTTCTTAATTTGCAGACAAGGTTTTGGTCTATATTGATTCCATCTGGTGGAAGCATGTAGATATCTTCTTTGAGTTCACCATATAAAAATGCTGTTTTCACATCAAACTGCATTATCTCATAGTTTTGTTGAGCTGCGATAGCGAGTAGGACTCGTATAGAGTCATACCGTGTTGTGGGAGAGTATGTGTCATTATAGTCGACCCCTTCTTTCTGTGCAAAACCTTTAGCGCACAGTCTTGATTTATATCGTGAAATGTTTCCGTCTCCGGTGCGTTTTACTTTGAAAACCCATTTTGAACCTATTGGATTTTTACCAGGAGGTAGTGATACTAGCACCCAAGTGTTGTTCTTTTCCAGCGCTTCCAGTTCTTCTTTGATTGCTTCAGTCCACTGCCCTGCATCAGGACTCTTCATTGCTTCCTCATAGGTCTGAGGTACATCTATTTCCACTAGGTTAGCTTCATAGCGTTTGGGAGGCCTGATGACATCTCTTGGTCGCAGCTCGTAATTTGCTTTAATGTGCCTGGGTTCTTCGTCGTTCTGTTCGGAATGTTGAGGGCCTGCGTCCTCCTGCTGAATTCTTTGAACAGAATGTGTGTTTTCTATCACTACTGGGACTACAGTGTTTCTTTTAGGAATGAAACTACTTGAATTTTCATTGAAAATCACATTTCTTGAGACTGTAATTTTCTGTGTACTTTGATCCAGCAAACGATAGTTGGTTGAGTTTCTATCATATCCCACAAGGATGAGTTTCTTGCTCTTTGGCGCCAGTTTGTTTCGCAGTTCCTTTGGTACATGCATGTATGCCTCACTTCCAAAGATTCTTAAATGTGACATTACAGGCCTTTTTCCACTCCATATTTCATAGGGTGTCGAGTTTGGTGCTTGAGAGGTTGGAGTCCTGTTTAGAATATAAACAGCTGTGTTTACTGCCTCTGCCCATAAATATGTTGGCATATCCTTTGCATATAACATTGAACGTGCACTTTCCATTATGGTTCTCATGTCACGTTCGGCTCTACCATTTTGCTCAGGAGTATAAGGTGCCGTTGTTTCAAACTCAATTCCATGTTTTGACATATACTCTTTCATTTCCTGATTACAGTATTCTGTCCCATTGTCAGTATGTAGGGTCTTAATAGAATATTCATATTTATTCTTTATCATGTTTGCAAAATCTTTGAAACACACAACAACATCCGCTTTGTGCTTAATGAAAAATACAACACGATAGCCTGAACAGTCATCCTTAAATAATACAAAATATTTAGCACCCTGAACTGATGGTGTTGACATTGGACCACACACGTCACTGTAAATGAGTTCGCCTGGTTTGGCCTTGGCATGCTTTGAGGGCGAAAATGGTAACCTGTGCTGTTTACCATACTGACACGACTCACAGAAGAAATCTTCAAGGTCATTAATATTTACACCTTCGACCAAGCCTTTGGTGACCATTTCACGCAGAGTTCTCTTATTTATGTGTCCGAGTCTCTCGTGCCACAATTTTAGACTTCCACTTGCGGTGAAATTTAGGCCTACTTCTTGATGTGGGATCACTGTGCGGAATAACATTCGATACAGATTGTTGGTTTCACGGACCGCGCTTGCTACTAGCTCCCCGTTTTCGTAAATTTCTGCATATCTATCTTCCTTAAGGATCTTCATCCCTTTTTCAGTTATCACACCTTCAGAGAAAAGACTTTTTCTTAGTTCAGGAATATACAACACATTTGTGATGATGGAGTCATACCAATTACCTCTGATAAATTTCTTTATTTTAATGCTTCCTCTTCCCTTCACAGAAAGACCTTGGTTGTTTCCAAGCACGACACTCGTATTGTCTACAGTCTCTTCAAATTTAGAAAAATAATCACGACGATTAGTCATATGTGCAGAAGCACCGCTGTCCAATGTCCAATTATCTTCGGTGGCGATTGCTGACTTTAGTATAACATCCTGCTGCTCTGCACTGAATGCTGAAAAATGACCCTGTTGAGAACGGTCACTGTGAGTGTTTTGCTGTCCGTTTTCTCGGGGTTTCTTAGGTGCACGACAGTCACTTGCGTAATGTCCTTTTCTTTGGCAATTATAGCAAGTTACCCTTGGTTTTCCTGATCTATTCCTTTGTTTTTGATTGGACTTTTGAGAATTATTAGAACTTTTAAAATCGCTTTTCAAATTTGTTGAAGATAAAAATGCACTTTCCGATTGTTCAGTTGATGTGAGACTAGCCTCTTCATCCAACAGGCGTGCCGTCATATTTGGGATTGTCTGTCTAGCCTCGTCTAGTGAAAGCCAAGCTTGTCTGAAGTTTCTAAATTTGGGAGGTAGACTACCAAGAATTTTGGTCATTATAGTAACATTACTGAGTGTTTCACCAGTCTCTCTCACATGTCGCGCGAGATTTTCTATCTTGGCAATATGCTGAGCAATGGAGTCGTTGGCGTCCATCTTGTACTGATGAAAGCGTTCGTGGACTAGCATTTTGTTCATTTCTGATTTCTGCTCAAAGATAGAGTCTAATTTCTCTAGCATTTCTTTGGACGAATCACAATTTTCAACTAATGTGATCTGTGATAGTTCCATAGCTGTAGTGAGTGTAAACATAGCAATTGCGTCGTCTTTGTTCCACTTTTCTAGTTCCTTCACTTTGTCTATTGCCGGCTTTTCTATGGCGCCTTTTGCAACATCAAAGACTCCTTTTGCCCTTAGGGCACATTTCATTTGAAATTTCCATTGGTGATAATTATTACCGTCGAACTTATTTACGTGTGCTACGTCAAACTTTTCGGCCATTATTTCTATTTTGGTCTCGCGGATTATATAACCTCAAACACACGATGTTTGCTGATCGCGCGAACCTAACGATAAATAAATGGCGAACCACGTTGCTTCCTAACGCGAACGTGAATTCACAAAACGGATTTGTGAATTACCCGACGGACACTTTTTACGAAATATTACGTGGATATTTACGCAATTGTTGGGTGTCTGGGCCCATAACCTATTAAACACTTAGTTTGAAGTTTGGAACGCACTGTTCTTATTTAACAGAACGCACACGGTAAAAGTTCGACATGAGTGTTACATGACGCCAACTACACTGGCACAAAGAAGGGCTTTAATAAAAGTATTCGTGCGCCACACTATTGGGCACTCATACTGTTGGTTATGAGGTTAGGCCAAAAGAAGCATGATATTATAAACATGTTTTGACAATACTTCTGTTAACTTTTAGACAATGTGCTTAACCCAAAAGCTACAGGTCTTATGGTACCATCTTCCATAATATTGGCGAGCACCCATCCTACTCCATATGGATTAGTATCAAACGTCACTTGAATTGGGAAATTTGGTTTATATGGTACCAAAGCCTCACTCTTTATTAATAACTCTTTGCTTTTCTTAAAGGCTGACCCGCAGTTAGTATCTCAATTCCAATTTGATTTAGATTCCAATAATTTGTATAAGCGGTGAAGATCTTATACTAAATTATTCAAGAATATACCATAGTAATTTATGAGTCAAAGATATTCCCTTAACCCATAGACATCACTGGGTATTGGTGCATCCAATATCGCTTTGACAAGTCCATCCAATGGATTGATATCAATCTCATCAAGTTTAAGCCCGTATCACACGACACTAGCTCGTACTAGAAATCAAGTGTGCTAGCTAGCGACTAGATATCTGTATACTAGCTAGTATAATAGAAACAGGACTAGAGTATTCACACGCTGCTAGTTTGGTACTAGGTTCTAGTGCAAATATTTATGGAACTTCAGAGATTAATTTCGGGTGCAACAGCTGCATTAATTGCTAATAAAGATATTGAAAAATATGAGAGGGAGCCTAAGAAAAAGAATATGGACACGGGACTTGTTGGGAAAGACGAAATAATGGTCGCAGGATGCTAAATATGATACATTCGGAGGTTAGGTAGTATACATTCGGGGTGACACAAACGTTTAGTATCTCCCTAAATTTGTATTCATTTATTTACGATGTGGTCAGAAGCCCCTAAGCCCATGGGTGTCCAAGTACAGTATCCTTGATTCACAAATGTTCTTTTTTAAGCCTACACACACTTTATATTCTAGAAAAAAAAATCCAAGGTTGGCATGCTATCAAGTTTATTTAGATTAAAATTGGGTCTGGAACACAGTTTATCATTTTTTAGATGACATGTTTTAAATAGAATTTATATATATTAAATATATTGTCATATGGTGGCAATTTGGTATTATATAAACAAGGATGTTTAGAATAATTTTCCGCCAACAACAAAATCACATCCGAAGACTATGTCGGCGCCATTTCTATTATTTACTCTACACATAGTCTGAGCGGTCATTGATTGGTCAAATTACACAAACTAGTGTCGTAACTAGTACGAAAATAGCGCATGTTCTATCCTCACAACTAGTATGGTAGCCAGTACCAAGTGACAGAACCAGTATACTTTTTCTGATTCACATGACGCTAGATGATGACGTGCTAGCTAGTGCTAGCTAGCACACTGGATTTCAAGTACTAGCTAGTGTCGTGTGATACGGGCTTTATGTCCCACAAATACTATACTAGTTTTCAAGAATTCACATTTTGACAAATTTTGCTTAATTCCATATTCTTTTAGTATCTGTAACATCTTTTCTGTCTTCTCGTAGGCATCCACCCTATCCCTACCTACTACAAGTATGTCATCAAGGTAACAATAAGTATCTTCCAGTCCCTGTGTCAACCTTTCTATGCATTGTTGAAAAGATTGTGCTGCCACTGCTATTCCAAAAGGTAGGCGTGCAAACTTATAAAGTCCTTTATGAGTGTTTACTGTAAAGAGTGGATGGGAGCGTTCTCCCACCACTAACTGTAAATATGCTTTGCTCAAATCAATCGTGGAGAAAACTTTATTTCTTCCATAGTGAACTTTTTCTCTGTCGAAATATTGAACGCAGAATGAAAGTTTCTAGGAAATGCTTACCGGTACTTCGGTTTAGTCGCCAGCCAAGATACTATAAATCTTTGAAACGTTAACTTTTTAAATAATTTTGCTTTGTATGATTTCCCCACAGCATTTTATTAATTCATTTTGTATTGTTGTACCTATAAAATTAGCATTATTACCAGCAGTAGGCAAATGGTTTTCAAGAGTTTTGTCACCAGCATCGATACGAAATCTTAGTAATTCCATGAAAATACCTTTAGTTTTCAACCTATCAACGTTGCCTAACTTGCCTTTATCTTCATCTAAGAAAATCGACCCATAATCTCTATGACCCCTCAAAGCGATATTTTGCATTCCGCAAAATATTATCGTCTTAATCATTGGTATTAATTTTTATCTATTACTTTCTATCCTTCGCTTGTTGGTACTATCCTTTGCTGTCCAATACTAAATTTTTTACCATTCATGACCTCAATAAAATGCTGAGACCTAACTACGTTTTACTAATGGTATTAGGTTTTCTCATGAACTCTTAATTCATTCTAGGCATTTCTTTAAGATGATAAAGGTTCTATAGCCAACTTTCCCAGCTACATATGACTACAAACTTCCTCATCTTCTCCAAATAACACACAAATTCTGCAAAAACAACCTTCAAACGTATGACTATAAGACAGCCAAGGAAATTCCTTTATCTAGTGTATTTTGAATGATATATTCTTAATTTAATTGTGGAGTGTAATTTGAGAAGGCTGTAAGTGCAGAAAACAAAAACTTTCAGAAACCACATTTTAGTGAAATATGAAGTTGCTTTAGGCTTGATAAATACAAAAAAAAATATATTTCTAATTAAAATACATTTTTGAATTATTTACTGGAAATTGTTTTTATTTAAAAAATAGTTATAAGTAAATAACGCAGACAACGATGAATGTACCGTCATTAACATAGGATATTGATGAAAGCTTCAGGGTTAATTTAGGGATCATAATATAATTTTGATTATTGGTATAACTAAAACTAAGCACACACACACACACACATACACACATTGAACACAATTTTTAGAAATGAGCTAAGATGGTTAGCAGTAAAAAGGTAAAGGAAGATTCAAATAACATAATAAAATGTTTAATATAAAATTATGTGAATGGTTATTTTAAAAATAAGATATCCGTTTACACGCACGAGTAAAAAAGCAAATATGTTATTTAAACACATTATTATTATTTCTTGCGATTAGCGTTCTATTTAGTAGTTTCTGTTTTAGCCCTTTCCACTATTTTATTTTTTTCTTCTTATTATTTTTCTACTCCTTTCACTTCTTCTTCTTTTTCTTCATCTCTGAAAATATCTTCGTAGAATGACTTATATGAAGGTTTAAGGGACTCATACATGTCTCTGTTATATTTTATTTTCTCAGAACTTATCTTTTTTGCATACCTGACACGAGGGAGGTGGTTTTCTTCAAGAAGTAGCTGTAGTTGTTTATTTTTTCTCAATACATTAACTCGTACCCATTCGGGATTGAGGCCAAAATTTGTATCAAATGTGGCTTTGATGAAGAGATCCTGATGTGAGATGCCTTGCTGATTTTCAGTTTGCTTGTGTCAATGGATTCATTGGCCACAGAAGAAAAATCAATGAAGTCACTTTGTTTCATAGAAACTAATTTTAAAGGGTTTTTCACTCTTGCTGATTCTACCACATATTTCAGTTCTTTAGGAACCATAACTTGACACTTACTTCGGCGTTTTTCAATGATGCCAAAGTCACGGTCACATGTCATAAAGCTTTGACCACTGACAGAATACTTAAGCTCAACAGACTTAAACACTCCCTTTGAAACCAAATAAATAATGGCAATTATTAACATCCTATTCTTATTTTATGCAGCGCAGTTGTTGCACCAAACAATGAGCTTTTTATTGGTTATGAGTCCTTAAAGAAACATGACGCAATTTGGTTTCCTTCCCGCCCTGCAATTCCCTTATGCCACATACACATGTAACTAGTACTGTCATCTGCAAGGTGAATGCACAAATTATACGTTGATAACTGACAGGAATAATCAACATCGGAACAAACATAACTTGCTGTAAGTCCATACGGACGGATGTTGTCTTGCTTGCTGGAAGTTGAGAGCCAATAAAATCCAACTTCATGATACTTTGAGCTTTTTCAGCCTTTCTTTGATGAAACTTTAAATTGAATTTTGCTTCAGTTTTCTCTTTTTCTCTGGATGCAGCTGATAATTGTATATTATATTTGTGACACTTTTGACACGAGTCAATGACTGGAGAAGCAAGTTTTAATTTTGGAAAGTTTTTGGCAAAAACCTGACTATAATATTGATATAAAACAGTGCTATTAGGATTTAGGATACATATTTTTGAATGTACTATACATGCGATGAACGTTCAAATCTGGACTTAGGTATTCCCTAGAACATTATTTTTCTTCCATAATGGCTTTCATGATGGGGGAAAGCGTTTATATGAGCTCTAACACTATTTCTGTGAACTTCTTTTTATGCTAGTTGGAGCTAGGACTCTTACCTCTTCCATCTTCATAAACAAGACATCCAATTTCTTCTTCTCTTACAATGTTTATATTTTTTTTGGTGTGGTGCAAGATATCTCTTTAAATGTCTTACTGCAAATCTAAACATTCTTACCTTGTCCATCGGGTACGATGTAATTTATTTTAACTTGCCGCCAACTTTCTTTAGCATCTTCATACGTGCCATGTCACCTCCTGCCAATGTTCACTATTTGAAACCGATTCAACAAATAGGTACTTTGCCGGTCTGCTGACAGTTTATACAGTTCCATAAAAAGTTATTCTTTATGTTCAGGTTAAATATTTTTACCAGAAAATTTACATTTGCAATTCACGTTTCTTGGTGGTGGAACCTTTCCTGAAACTCGCTTTCCACTGGTGGTTGTGTATGGTTTTCCTTCTTGCCTAGCAATTTTCTTTTTATTTAATATGGCTTTATTTGTTTCGTGATGGTCCTCAGACATATCTTCAAATTTATATCATAAAATACAACATAGAAATACTAACACAATGAGTAATATAACCGACTATACAGCGAGTGCACTGCTGACGCACATAACTTAGATCTTAGACTGAACAAACAAAGGAAACGTGTTTACCTCACAGCTGATGCTGGCTGGCACATTCATCACTGTCCACAAAACTACAACAAGCTTTTACAGCGATTGCGAAATCTATCAGTGGCTGTAGGAACTATATTTGGTTCCTAGGGCACATTCAGCTTACCACACGTTATTGGCGATGGAACATACTACACGTTTCAATAGAAAAATAGATTTTCACTTTTATGGCACTTTCAACCTTTTCCATTTACACTCCACAATTTTACCAAACGGATTATTCAGTACACTATCATGTTCGTCATCAACTATTTTCTGAGTAAAACTAACATAACCAATATCTCTGCAAAATGATACACAGATTTGCGATGTAACAATGTGCCACTCTAACATAATATGATTCGTGGACACAGGCTCACGGTCACAGCCAAACTCTAAATTCCTTTAATAAACAGAACACACGAGGCACGACCAAATTATGTGCATCTTCGATAGTCGATCACGTCAGTATCAATATGACAAATTTAAGTCAGTTGAAAATAGCTAAGCCCCAATTGAAATATAGCTAAAAGACGATTTTTAATTTTATTTGTAGCAAAAGGGAATTTAAACAATTTGTGTGTATTTTCTGGAAAACGACAGGGGGCACGTGCTCAAGTGCCCCTACCCTGAATCCACCACTGGAGGTAGTCGTTCAACGTAATGATGGATAACGGATAACATGTATGATACGTAGACGTAGAATAGCATGCTTTAGTACTCCTTGAAGGGGGATACAAGAGCAAATTATAACATGTACTAACCAATTGGTCACACCATGTTATTTACTGTGCTTAAATACAGATTGTCGCATTTCGTGAAAGTCATGTCACATGTGTGGTAGCTTGTCACTCTCTTTATACACCCTTTTAGATGATTTGGGGGGGACTCGGCTAATGGCTGAGGTGACTCGAAAGGGATAGTTGGTCATGTGCCATCGGTGTTAAGCCGAATGATCACGAAGAGAAGGGCACTGAGGTCACAGACACTTGGCCTGAAGGTATAAACAAGGGAGGAGAGAAAGAGCAAATGATAGACCTTGGTAGTACAAGAGCACGATATTTATTCTGTTTCTGTAATGAAAAAAGAAAACAAGTGACGTCTTTTTAAATACCTTAGCTAATAGAACAAAAAGGATAGGTCATTTTTAATAAATAGAAAAATTGCTCAACTAAAACCTTAAACACTTTTTTTCATTCTAAGCTGTTTTATTTTTATTCTGAAGTGTGCAATGTGTGCGATTCACTCACTACTAGTTTGGCGTAATGCATGAAAAAAACTCAGAAGAAGTCACGTTTTCGAATTTTTTTAAGCCAAAAATTTCTTTTTTTTAGATGAAAATCACAATTTTGTCTGATCTCGTTGTGTACCAAACCTCGAACTTTTTATGTCACACGTTAGAGTAGAATCTTGTGGTCTTTATGTTTCTTATTGTTTAACCTGTTTTAATCATACATTATATTGTGTTCTCTCTCACCCTAACATCTTTCTCTCTTGTGTGATTCGCATTCATTCCGAATAGCTATTAGTAAATCAATGCTCATCCTGTATGTTTGTAATATTATAGAAAATTTATTTGGTTGGTTAACCTGTAAATCTTCAAAAGACGCAAGACAGTGACTAATACTGATACATTTTCAGGATGTTCGACTTTGCCTTCATTTTATTGGTTTTATTGTAGTATTATAAAGGTATTTCACTTTTATTGAATGTGCTATTTCTATAACGACTTGTTTAACTATTATGATAGTGTAAAGTTAAACTATTTTTTCTAATTAACTTACGTCGTAAAATTGTTTTTTTTCCCTCACAGGGTGGCATCTTAGTGTAGCAACAAGTGCCTAGTATATAAATACATATAATGGGGTGTACTGTTAGTACGGCTGTGGAGAAAGAAGCTGCAGAGCGTTCTAAGAATATAGACAAAAATTTACGAGCTGATGGTGAAAGAGCAGCAAGGGTAGTTAAACTACTACTACTTGGTAAGTTTTTTTAAATAAGTAAAATGATTCTTTGGACAAAAAGTCAGTAGGAACTAAATGTAGGGGGGCGTTGCTCTAAGTAAAACATTTTTCTTGGACAAGAAGCTAGTGACGTTGGAATTTGAATTAAAGTATTTGAATTTGCTCAAAGTAAAAAAAAATGATACAATTCGGCTATTAAGCCAGTGATGTTGGAACTAGGAGCAGAGGCGTATTGCTCTCACTTGAATAGAGTTGCTCCCCCACACCATCCATCCCTAAAATAAATTAATCCTTCTGAATTTGTTTTTCTCCCCCACACCCTCACTGAAATACATCAATATGTGTGTTTTGCTCCTCTGTCAATATTCTCTGAATTAAACAAATGGGGATAATTGAAGAAACTTTGCATGTATAGAAATTTTCGTCCTACTATACAGGGTCTGTTTTTCTAATTATAACCACACAATTAAAGAGAGTGAATTAACGTTTAGCCCGAACGGGTATTAAGACGCGCTGATAAAAATAAATAAAGATTGAAATGATTAGTACCAAGATTGATTAAGTTTAGTAATATTTTAATAAATATACAATTAAAACAAAACTCGCTAAAACCACTTAAAGTGGAACGTATTGACTAACTTGTGTGTTGACCCATGATATTCTGTGTGGTGTTTTGACCCATATATTGAATGCCATTTTCCCAGTGATCATTAAATTGTTTCCCTTACTAATGGGGAGATCGAAGTTCAAATCCTGGTTGGTTGTAGAGGAAAGTGGGGGAATTTGGCACACCTAATGGAAATTTGCTATAAATCATATAGGCCTACTGTACTCCATATAAAGATCCAATTCATAGTAATTATTGTCATCTATATTATCTATAAAATACCAATCGATTAAAACTTTTACATTGTTCCATCCCATGTAAAATACAGGTACCGTAAAGTGGGGCTAGTTTGACACGGTGGTACAACTTTGACACACGAAAGGGAAAAAGATTAAAAATGCGACTACTCCCAGAACTTAGCAGTGATTGCCTTATATTTATTATCGTTAGATGCAGAATTTCATTAGCTTTCAGAATATACACTTATATTATGAATGGTTTAGCAAACAATTTTTTTTCTCCATTGCCAAAAAATTGCAAACAAATTTCAGGCTCAACTTTTATGTGCCCAGGTCATACCGCAAGATGTATCGTAATTTTAAATATTACATCTTGTAGCCTGGTTTATTAGCATTATTTTGGTATATTGTTTCCTTTTTTAACTAAGTAAAAATAAACAATTTCACCACAAGTTTACAAAGTGGTAATTTTTCACAAAAGTGTGGCTACTATGAACACACACTTTATTGGAAAAAATATATATTTGTGAGAGATATTGTTATTTTGTTCTTTTCACTGTTGCAGAAATGAACATTGAAGTGTAATAGTGGCGTTATGAAAAGATTAGTACTGTTTCACTGTGTGTTTTAGTGTATTTGAACATGGTGAACAAATATAGGCGTAAGCTCGGTACCCGGCACTATAAAGATTTCAGTGAATAATATTCAGTAATCCCTAGTGGTTCATTTGAATAAAATTAAAAAAAAAAAAAAATAGGTACCTTTAGTTTTCATGATAGTGAGCCCAAAAATTTAGGCATTTTCCCTGAAAGAATGAATTTTTTGTGTATCACTTAGATTTTCAGATATTTTTTTCATTGTAATACAGCTCTTTTACTACTAAAAAAGCACTATATTGCATATCTAAACCTATTTTCTACTGATAAATTATTTTTTTCAAAGGTCAATGTCAGTTTTTAGACGTTAGCGGAGAAAAATGACAGTAACCTTCACTGAAAATAATTTAACTCAAAATATTTTTATTCCAATGTGTTCATAATAGCCCCACCTTTGTATTGAATGTGTCAAAGTTGTCCTTATTCATCCTGCTACTTAGGTTTTTACTGGTTTTAAATAAGTGTATCATAGTAGCCCCAATGAACATGCACTTTTTTTTTAAATCCATGAGCAGAGCCCTGCTTTTATGGTGAATAAAAAAGCCCAATTTCGTTTTTAAGTTTCACAAAAGCAGTGAATAAGCGGTGAATTACAAAAATCCTATTTTTGCGACGAAATTATCGAATTAAGACAAAAGCGTTAAAAAAGTGGTTTTTACCAAACTTTCGTGATTAAGGTGACTTTGTTGGGTTAAAACTAGACTTCCAGGACAATGTTTGAAACAGGTAAACTAAACATATTGAAGTGAAAACCAAAAATTACATTTTGTTTGGACAAAACGGTAAAAAACACTAGTCCGCAAAAAAATGTGCTGTCAACTTATTAAAAAAGTAAGATTTAGTGGCAGCTGGTCCGGGAAAAGTATGTACAAGTCACAAAGACAAAATATTACACAAAAATCATCTTGTTACTTCACAAAAATTGTGACTATATTTTTAAATCTCAATTTAGGCTAGAAAAATACAAAATAACTACTCAACATCACCAAACTGCAACATGCAGCTGGTAACAATGTTATCCACTTTCATTGTGGTTCTGCGGTCTGTTACTACTAAACTATACCTAGAAAAATATCGTTCTGAATCTGCATTTGAAATCGGTAGCCACAACGCTTGCAAACACTTTGTTGCGAAGTCACTGAACATACTGTCTGTCTTCAGCCCTATCAGCACATTCTCAATTTTTAAACTTTCGATGCCATCACTTTCTTCCATCAAAACTTTCAATTTTTATTTTTCAATATCCCAAAATATTAACGCGAATGCCGAAAATTGCGGACATCATTTAAAATCGCGAATATCGCGATAAAACGTCGATTTCGCGAATTATCGCGACAATTCTGAGCATATATTTGCAATCAGGGTAACCTGAAGTGTGAACATCTGAAAGAAAAAATGCCATATCTAACATTCGCGAATTATCGCGAACTCCACAAACACAGGGCTCTGCCCATGAGCCTAAAAATAAATCAAACATGCACATATGGTGTGTGCCCTGTAAAAATAAAACAAAAATTGTTAGATTCTTAACAATACCTTTCGTTTTACATGAAAATAACCAAAATATTGTGTCAAAGTAGCCCCACTTTACGGTGATTAAAAACAAATTTATTCACTTACACCATTTTACCCTACTTGGAGGATAAAATATTTCACAGGTTGGGGGAAAATATTGCACATTTTCAAACTTAGCTTTTTTAATATCCGACTAAGTAACTTAGCTTTTAATACAAATTTTATAAAACAAAATACTAGCCTAATTAAACAATGGTTTTGTGTGCAAACATGAAAAAAAGGAAAACTGTTAAAAAGTCCATGGAATAAACATAAAATAGAATAAATTGACTAATTAAGTTTTGGATGGACATCTCGAGGTTTTGCAAATCTCTCTTCTAAGTAGTTCCATGTATTATCACCTCACCAGAGGTGCACTGCTGTAGTTATGGCAGTCACCACACCAACCCCTCTCACCCCCTCTATTTTACCCCTCTTTCAAAGTGTCCTTACATTCCACAGGCAAATCCCGCTCCCCCTTCTTAATCCTTTCAACTTGTTGCTTGCTACTCAACAAAAGACAATCTATCAGCGTTATTCTCTCCGAGGAGTTGTAAATTCTTTAAGTAACTTCTCTTTAAGTTATAACTTCCCATTAACTTCCACTAAACCTCCTTTATAACTTCCACTGTGGCTTCATTTCTAAATTCACTCGAAGTTTACTTGAAGTTATTATTTATTGGTGAATGTAACTTGAGACATATTCAAAACCAGAGATATATTTTTTTGTTCATAGTATTTATTTTAATGTAGATGTTTTAAATTGTTTAATAACATTTGAAAACTGACTTGTCCAAAATTGAATAACAAACGGTATATCGTGAGTTAGGGCACATCTGTTTAAACTTCATTTGTCCAAGAGTAAATGGCAGTACATCGTGAATCACAGCACAACTGTTTAAAGGTTAGTTGTGCAAAAGTGAATGCTAGTGGATCATTGATTTGAGCTGAGCTGACTGAACTGAGTTAACTAACTTGGTTGAACTCTATTGGGTTGAACTGACGTCCCACCCGTGTGGAAGCTAGAGAGGAAGACCGCGTGACCTGCCCTCTAGCGCCACACACGGCGGGCTCACAGTTTAACAGTGCGCATGATACATAGAGTGTGACAGCACACTCTACAGAGTGATGCCGGGTTTTGAGCCGCAATCTCGGGGTTTTATATAATGACCTCCAAGGTCAAAGGACAAGGGCTATAATTCCTGTCAAAGTATTATTTTTCTGAATTACCTTAGGAAATCATTATTTAGAGTAAATTGTGACATTTTTATTTAGTTTATCTATTACTGTAGGAATATATAAAAATATATTTTCTTCCATGTATTTAAAAAAATATAGCCATTTCTTTTTGTTGTTTTCAGTGGCATAGTTTTTACGGTCACGACTTGAGCTAATTATTTAAATACATGGTATGAGGAGGTTGGAATTAAAATAAGTGAACCACAATTTGTTTGTACAGAAGTTAGAAAAACTAAAGTGAAAACCACACTTTGTTCTAGGTGATAGCCTAATAAACAAAATTGAAACTATCTTTAAAAAATTAATGAGTTAGAAAAAGATGGCCAAAGTTGGCGAAAAATTGCCATTTATTAAACTTTATTTCAATTAAATATAATTTACGTACTGTACACCTACTTCACTTTACAAATAGGCCCTACTGTTAAATTTTTTCGAACACCATACTAACAAGAACATTGTATTCTATGATCTAAAAAAAAATCAGAGTTAAATAAAGCTCGCTAAACCATGTTTCCATTTAAAATCCTTAATTTATTATTATAATATGATTATAACCCATCCAAAACCAAGTCTTTTCTTTTTTATTGCTATGTTCAGAACACAGGTTATTAACGGCTTAATCTAAATGGGTAGAGATGAGAAAGGTAGCTAATAGGAAGTGAACCGGCATTTGCATGGAGCAATAATGGGGAAAACCAGAGTGATAAATCACTTGTAGAAAACTGTTAAAGGTATGTATGTATGTATATATATATATATATATATATATATACACACACATTTAACGGGAAAACCATCTATAGTTCACACAGATGAGATTCGAACCTTGACCACCACATCAATGGCGATCAAACCAACAGCTGTGGGTAACTTAACTTTGTAAACGAATATTTACTTTGTCTCAACACCTTGGAGTTAAAATATTGTGATCTTCAAAAATTTAAAATTGAGATTTTGATAGATGTTGACGTTTCATAGCCCCTTGAAACAAAAAAAAGTTGTTTCCACAATGCTGTCTGACTGTTTGTACCTTGGTTTGGGCAAGAACCAAAACCATTTTACTGTTTGGGTTAAAACTTTGTACCTGGGGTTTGTTTACATAACGGCCCCCCGTTTTTGGAATTAGATATCTAACCCTAATTTTAAGGCTAGTTTATTGAAAAGCAAAAAGAGAATAAATCTATTTTCTCGAAATTTGCTTTAATGATTTTGATTACATTTGATATCTAAACACTGTTTCATTATAAACAAGATGGACATTTTCATTTTCTCATGAACATGACTTTGAGGGTACTTTACATAGGGGAGATTTTCAAATTTTCATCATTTCTCCACAACGATTTGAGACTCGTAATAACTTGTCATTTTAAAGTTGTAGTACTATTAAATGTAAAAATCTTTTTTTTATATAAAACCAATAAGTTTTGAGCTATAAACAAATATATACATACACACACACACACTTTTTAATCGGAGGTGTAGTGGAGCGGCAACACGGGGGAACGCCGTTCTGGCACTGCTTTTTGTGGAAAATTATTCAATTTTTTTTAGTAAAGTTTTATACGTTGCGATTCCAAGTTAACTAATTGATTTTATATCAATACTATGCTAAAACATTTTTCATACTATTCAATAAATTCTGATGAAATTTACAGTGCTCTATGCAAATTCCTGGAATTTTAGGGGAAGTGCATTAAGTAAGTTTCTGCCTTAGTAATCATTAAAAGATGCTCCAAATAGCTTCTAGAGACACTCATGTTTGTGCAAGCCTCTCGCTCATGGCGGTTGGGGGTCCCAAAACCCCACTTTAACTTTGGGATTGCTTCAACCTTGCATTCTGGCACTGGTAAATTTACGACTACACCACTGTTTTTAAATACAGGTTTTTGAAAATGAATTTTATTCTTATGCTCTTTGGTTGACAAAGATGTTTCTCTTTTCTCAATTTCTCTGTAACATTGTTCCTGGTTCCTGATGCCATAGAGTCAGGGACAACTCGAGGTAAATTTCGCGCCCGGGCGGTATTGCTTTTTGGCGCCTCTCTACATAACTGGTGGCTAATATAGTCCACTCACCATAGGAGTGAAGGTAACTAACAGCTAGCAAAAGTTAGCAGATCAAATCTCATGTATCAATTTGCCAAACCATATTTTCTGCAATGACCATAATACGTTGATTTATTGTCACTTTTGGAAGTCAAAACTTTCACAAAAACAATTTTATTATTAATTTTCTTTTTCTTTTGGCAGTTCTTAAATCTTCTTCTAGCTGCCAGCTACCACATTTCTCATGGCGATTGTACTCTCGGAAAATATAAAAATAATCCCCAAACCTATCAACTCCTAACCTAAGATAGCCTGGGCGTGATAGGAAAATAATAGAAGGGGAAACTCCACAACTGTTAAACATATGCTAAACGTTTCACTTTGAGATTGTACAAAAACGGTTATTTTTTACAAATAAAACTACAATAACCTGTTTTGTAGAATATTTCATCCTCTATTTTTATTAGAAGTTTAACAAACACTTTGACATTATGAATGGATTACGTTATAATTACAAAAAAAAAAAGTTTTAAGGGGCCATTATTTCAAGCTGGAGAATGTAAAATAATTTTTTAAGAGTGGCACTATATTCTATTTTATTATTATTATTATTATTATTATTATTATTATTATTATTATTATTATTAGCACCGCGTCTTACTACCCGTTCGGGTTATACACAATTACGCTAATGTGTAATGGTATGGTGATTGTGAGATGAGATGAAGGACCTACAGTTTAACGTGGAATCCGAACCACGGCGGAGGCCTGGCATTCCTCACATTCACAAGATGTCTTGTAAGAGGTGAAGGAAGGGTTTGGTAATCAGATAAATCTTTGCCGGGACCGAGGATTGAACCCCGGCCGCCAGCATAGAAGTCTGACACCTTACCCCTAGACCACCAGGTCACCCTCTATTTTATTCATCACGAAATTATACTGTGTAAAATTTCATGTTAGTATCAAAAATTTAATGTTTGTTAAGCTTAGCAACTCCACTATTATGCCCTGTATATGTTAGGTTTGGGGATTATTTTAATCACACCCAGGTTATGTTAGGTTTGGAGCTTTGGGGACTATTTTCATATCACGCTTAGGCTACATTAGGGTTGAAGTTGTTAAGTTTGGGGACTATTTTCATATCACGCTCAGGCTACGTTAGGTTTGAAGTAGTTAGGGTTGGGGATTATTTTAATATCCCACCCAGACTACGCTAGGTCATGTCTAGCTCTGTTTGGCGCCCCGGGCAGCCGCCTGGTTCGCACAGCCCTTAAGCCACCCCTGCATAGAATAAGTAACAATGTATATTATTTCATTGCACAAATCCTAACGAGTTTTTAGTAAATGTATTTTTCAAGATAAAAGTGATATAAAGTCTGTGTGGTTCAACATACCATTAATTTTTTATTACTAAAATACAAAATTGCCTTTTCCTCTATGTGAGTAGGTTTGGGGTCCTATAATTTCTAAGATACCTTTATTCTTATTCTGATTATTATTGGAGTTTACCAACATATCGACACAAGTAGAGGTCATGTAACATCATTAAAATCATTCTACTCATGTTAATGTATACAACAAGATCCATAATTTCTGAACCACTTTTTTTAACAACCTGTATTTACGTGTGTGTGTAATTTCTCTAAAAAAAAGTCTTAAACTAAAATAATTTGATGAATATTTTCAGGAGATAGAAATAATAGCTATGACACACATGCCCCCCCCCCCCTTCCCCCCTAAGTAAACTCCTGGAGGCGCCACTGAATCTTAATATCTTCAAAATTAATTCTGCTCATATGAGTGAGAAAAGGTCTTGTACGTCTATAAAACATGAATAAAACTATTTAGAGAAATCCTTTTCACCTCTCTCTTCTTACAAAACAAACGTTATACCAACAGGTTTTATCTAATCAAGGAAACACTGTTATGGAAATTATTTGTAAGGTAAACCTAATCAAGTTTACTATTTAAAAAAAAACTTTTAACATAGATCATACAAATATATCACAGGGAACATTTTCAATAGCTCAAGCTTTAGAGGTGACAGACAATTAGTGTCAAGGGTTTAACTGAACAGGATATAAATGGGG
The DNA here is from genome assembly GCA_902151425.1 of Timema shepardi. NCBI lineage: Eukaryota > Metazoa > Arthropoda > Insecta > Phasmatodea > Timematidae > Timema > Timema shepardi. Next base: position 37,008 of record CABFVX010003837.1, on the reverse strand, counting down.
TGAGTAAAGGGGGAGTAGTGGGGCTTACAGAAAAATAATATGAAAAGATAGTGAATGCAGAAAAGGGGTTGGGTAGAAGAGGGAGAGGCGCTTCCAAAGACAGAGCAATCTACCAGGAAGCTATTGAACTTTTTCAACAGTTTAGACATGATCTAATTTGAAAATGTCAAATTTTTAAAAATTATTGCATTATGAATATTTGTCGTGTATGATAGAACATTATCTTATTCTCTAGAATAATATGATAACTTCAAAACTATATTCTTGTATTTCATGTTTTATTTAATTTTAATTTAATTGAAATTACATCTTATTGTAAAAAAGTAAATATTAACTTGTAACTTTTTTTATTAATATAGTTAATTTAAATTGACAAGTGTAATATAATACAAAAACCGCATGTTGTTACTATGCATATTTTCTAAGCAATAAAGTAAACAAATTTATTGTTATTATATAGTATTTATCCATTTGAATCTTAATGTGTTTCATATTTTCACTTTAAAAAAAAGCCTATTCTACTATTATTTCATTAAGTTTATATAATAATGTTCAATCCCAGGTCCCGGCAAAGATTTATCCGATTACCAAACCCTTCCTTCACCTCTGGCAAGACATCTTGTGAATGTGGGGAATGCCAGGCCTCCACCGTGGTTCGGATTCCACGTTAACTGTAGGTCCTCCATTTCATCTCACAATCACCCTACCATTACACATTTAGCGTAAGTGCGTATAACCCGAACGGGTAGTAAGACACGGTGCTAATTATAATAATATATAATAATGAAGATTACATTGTTTTTAAACACACAATATATGTGTAGCTATCCCAACCATTACATTCCCAATGACTCCACATAGAATAAAATTCACACTGAAATTAAAGGTCCTACTTCATCTTTTTTAAATTCACCATGAATCAAACTCTCTTGTCCAATTCTCTTCCAAATCAACCATTTCATCATAATCACATATGGTGTCTCCTTCCAATTCAGACAAAAACTAAAATTTAAAATAGTTTTTGCAAGCTTTTTGCTTGTGTCTGGCTGTTTTTTTATGTTATATAAATACATTTGGTCAAATTAATTGATATATTTTTTGTGCCAGCCTTTTGTTTATCTTTCTTTACTTTTAATTAAATTGTATGTTTGGTGTTGTGGTTTAGAGTCAGACAGTTGTTTCTGTTCATTTAACCGACTGTTATTGGTTGGTTTATTCGATAGCTTTGGAAAAGTTCATTTTTTAAAAGACCTACTACTTATTGTGGTGGTTCATAGAAATATTTTTTTACAGTGATGAACCAAGTGCATTCAATTGAGGCATAGACGATGTAGACTCTGTATCTTCATTCAGTAGAGCCAAATAAGATTTATACGTGCAAGATGCATTCAGTAGAGCCATACACACCACACCATGCATGTGTGTGCTTGTGTGTGAGCATGCATGTATGTGAGCGAGAGAGAGTTAAAAGTCCACCATTTGTTGCAAGATCAGATCAAGGAATTTGGTTATTTGGAATTATAATATGAAAGAGCCAAACCAAATTAAAACCCTATGCATAGTCATACTTTATTTTAGTAAGCAAACTGAAAATAAACAGTAATACACATGTTGACAGCTCTTGTTTACAACGTTTGGATATCACATTACATTAAATTATATCTACTTTTCCTACATGTTAGCAAAAATATACATAGCAAGAATATATATAAAAACACACAATATACCCATATAATATTTTAATTTTTAAACAATTACAAAGGTTCCACAAAAATAAAATTTCCATCTTAAGTTGCCTATTTGGTTTAAAAAATGTAACTTTCTAGATATTTGTTTTACGAATTCTTATACAACTCGATCAAATGATAATTGTCATGTTAAGGTGGGAGTCAAATGCCTTTCATTCAAACATTTTCAATTCTATCCTGGTGAATAGTCAGAAAACTGTTCACTCATTTACCCACTGTGCCACTACCTATTTCTCGGAAGAACATAGTCCAATCACATTAGGCAACAACAACCCTATTACAGAATATCCCAAGCGCTGTTTCCACTTTGCGGATCATTTAGACATGAAAAAAATAGAATGTTTAACTCTGTATATATATTTATTTTCAATGTTTAAAAATATATATATCTCACCGCATCTTGCTACCTGTTCAGGTTATACACATGTATGATAACTACTCTAAAGGGCGAAGATGAGGAAGTGAGCATTTTAGAGGCAGTTTACCTGCATTTGCACGGAAGTATAGTGGGAAACAATTAAGGAAAAACCCACTCTCAGTAGACCTGACAGGAATTCGAACCTTGATCTTCTCGTCACCAGTAAGCCAGTCTAAGCACGAGAGTGACGCCTAGATCGATCAGCCGATGAAGCGGGGTTTTCGACGTTTGAAATGACACATATCACTTAACCAAACTATACATCTTTGTTACATAAAATAACCAATTTAATTGGATAACTAAATATTTTTTTGTTTTCTTTGCACTGTGTCTTACGACCTGTTCAGGTTATATGCCTATGTACTAATTGCACTAATGGGTTAGGAATTAGGATGGCTTAATTGAGAGGAAATGCACCCACATTTGTGTGGGAAACCATTTAGGAAAAACCCACACAAGATTAGTGTGTTAGACAACGCGGCCACCTAAGCAGGTAATTAAATGTTGAATAATGCATACTAGCCAAATGGGCAATAAGATGTGATAAAAAATTTAGAATATAATACAACAAACAAATGAAACAATTTTGTACAAATACACATAGCGTTCAACTTTTCTTTAGACATCACAAGCGTTGAATAAATCTAAAAGAAGTTCCTTCAGCGAAACCTGTTTAGGTAATTGAATGGTTTAACTAAGGTGTCACTCTCACAGTAGATTAGACTGCTATGATGGAAAAATTGGGGGTGGGGGATACAAATCCTGGTTGAATGTATTGAGTTTGTGTTTTTCCTAAATGGTTTAACACCCCCNAAATGGTTTAACCCCCCCCCCCCTCTTAACCCCCCCTCCCTACACACAGAAATGCGGAAACACTCCCTCTAAATTCATCATCCGCTATACTCATTTCAGTGCCCCCATGGTCTAAGACATCACTTTTGTTAGACAAGGTTGCTAATGACAGGATGATCGAAATTCGAATCCTGGTTTGGTCCACCGAGTGAGTGTTTTTTCCTAAATGAATTCTCAGTCTCCTTCAAAGCAAATTCAGGTAGATTAACTTTAAATGCTTCCTTCCTCATCCCAAGCCCACTGGCGTAACTATCAAATATGTGTATAGCCTCCATAAGTAGTAAGACACGGTGATAAAAGAAATTGTGAAATTTGTTCATATGCTTATAAAACAAATGGGTAGTAAGAATTGGTATCAAAAAACATGAAAAATTACAATTCACAGGATTCAAACACAGGGAGGTTGTTTTTGCATGCCACTGCTCTATTATCTCCTGGCCATTTCGTATTCAGAGCCATCTTTTACTATTTGACGTTGTGTTGAGTTTAGTATAGTTATGTTAACTGGTAAAAACAATATTAGTTATTCATTGTCACATCAAAGTGAGATCAGTTATCCATGGTGATATTTTTGTGAAATACAATAATAAATTGAAATATGTCATTTTGTTTCAAATAAAAGTTTTAGTTTTTTCATTTTTGATAGGAAAAAGAACTGACCTGAAGAATGTTTATTTTTGTGGTTCACTCATAACTTCTCAACTAATTCGTAGATATCAACACAATTTAATCACATACATGTTTGCCGGTTTTGTTTTTTTATCTCCTTTAGGACTGTCTTTTTAGAGACCAGAATATTCAAGTTAAAATAATGAATTATTTGTGTAAGTTTGATGCTATAAAAGTATCACAATTCTACTAGCTATACTGAATAAATGTAATGAGCCTTATTCTGCTAAACAAATATTAAAACTAATCTTCAGAAACTAGTCTTAAATATTTTGGTACATAATAAAAGATTGGTGACAAAAATCGCCAAACATTTTGACAAAACTTGGAATGCGTAGACTACTCACTTAGATAATGTTTAATGTATTAAGAAATTTTTCATATCAGGTTAGGTGTCCAAAAATTTGTTAGATATTAATTTTAACAGATTTAATATGATTTTGAACTAGCTCTCTAACCACACATTTCCTTTAAAACAAATACATTACTTTGATTTTTAGCTTGTGGTGGCAAATTTTAATCATGCCAAGTGTGCCCAAATTTGGCAAACTTTTTATAGGGGGGAAATAATCCTTCGGTCAGAATCTAATTACACTTAGCTGGTGACATAGTATTATCTTAGGACATAATTTATTAATTATTATTTTGTCCCCAAGACCAATTTTTTAATAAAATGAAAAGTGTTATGTGATAGCCCATTTTTTTGGTATAATCAATTTGACCTTATTTTAACAAAATCATATAAATTAAGTCATCTTGGTATCTAGCATACAATGTCATATTAATGATTCCTAAATTTAAGCAGTTCTAAAAACGGTTCCTTATTAACAAAATTATGTCACTCACAATGATTAGATTAGTTATTATTATCACCGCGTCTTACTACCCGTTTAGGTTATACACTCTTACACTAATGGGAAAATGGTAGGGGGATTGTGAGATAAAATGGAGGACCTACAGTTGAAAGTGGGATTCGAATCACGGTGGAGGCCTGGCATTCTCCACATTCACAAATTGTGATTAAAACACTTCTTGTCAGAGGTGAAGAAAGGGTTTGGTAATCGGATAAATCTGTGCCTGGACCGAGGATTTCATTAGTTAATTGTAACCTATATTTACTGAGTCACTATTAACCAACCTTATGTTTTAGTTAGCCAATTTTAGATAAACTTAGCATACACATATAATAATAATAACTAGTACTACTATTACTACTACAACAACAACGGGCTCTGTCTCACAACAGTTACACTCCTTCTTTCAGCAACTTTAGATCACCAGTGTGCCCTGTCCTATGAATCCTTTTTCTTTCTGAACTCTGTAACACTTTGGTTATTGCGCCTCTCTTTGGCGTCGATCGTAGTACTATGTGATCAATCACCCCGCTTCGGGCGTCGATTGATACACTACGGATTAATTCCTTGATATAAAATGCTGTGATGTTTTATAGGTTGAATAAAGCTCCGTTAAATCGGTATATTAATTTAATTAAAGAAAGAGAAATGTTGATGGCTATTATTTCACACACGGTTTATTTATATAACACCAGTAAATTACTTGCACATACTTCAATTAAATGTTTCATATCACTGCACACTTGTGATACTGATGTGACTTATATTATAATGTGTTAGACTGTGACTTGACTTGTGCGTGAGCGGGATCTCGGTGTCGATGTTTGGTTCCCGGAGACCCGGAGCTGCCTTCAACACACGCACAATGGTTTATATATGACATACCCCTTGCATTTCTCTCCCCTTTTCAAGAGTGTAAAATCCAACTAATAGAAAGAGCCCTGGCGACAGGTTTTGTGAAGGCTAGCTTCTTATTGGTATATAGAAAT